>JAECUM010013511.1:0-107860 GCA_016617855.1 Megalonaias nervosa | reverse complement strand
CATAGGGCACTTTGAGTTTTAAGTGGCAGATGAGATGTCTTCTCAAGGACAAATAGGACATAGGGCACTTTGAGTTTTAAGTGGCAGATGAGATGTCTTCTCAAGGACAAATAGGACATAGGGCACTTTGAGCTTTTAAGTGGCAGATGAGATGTCTTTTCCAGGACAAATAGGACATAGGGCACTTTGAGTTTTAAGTGGCAGATGAGATGTCTTCTCAAGGACAAATAGGACATAGGGCACTTTGAGTTTTAAGTGGCAGATGAGATGTCTTCTCAAGGACAAATAGGACATAGGGCACTTTGAGCTTTTAAGTGGCAGATGAGATGTCTTTTCCAGGACAAATAGGACATAGGGCACTTTGAGTTTTAAGTGGCAGATGAGATGTCTTCTCCAGATGACTCTTGTCTTTTTTCTCAAGTTTCTGCATGAGATGAGGAAGAGCAAGAGAGTGAATAATGGAGAGACAAAGAATTAACATAGCAATAGAAAGGCAGGGACAGATGGGAATAGAAAGAATGAAAAGACAACAATAAAGACAGATGAAAAAGATGTTAACATTGATAATTATCAAGATAATGAAGCAGATATAGGGATGAACAAATGTGTCAGAGATTGAAAATTATGCATCCATTTTTTATTGTCATTTTAGTGATAAAAGTCTTCTTAAATAATTATTTCTTGATATGCGCAAGATTTTGAATCAGGAAATGCATTGATCTGTGTTGGGTTTTTGTATTGCATTAATTCATGTAGCTCAGTATATCATTAAATATAACATGTTTATGGTCATGAGTCCCATTCAAGATGTTAAATTCATTTCTGTCATAGCTATTCAATTCATTTGACTTGATTTTTATTACTGGGCTGATGAATGTAAATTATAGCATACTGTATTTCTTATGGTTTAGTGTATGGCATACCCGATTATAACACATTTGCCTGTAACATTCATTCATATTATTCAACCTTACTTACAATGTTGCACACTTGTTGGCCCCATTAAACTATATTAAAAAGTGAGAGAACAAAGTAATTGAACTAGGAAATACATGTTTTTATAGTAAGCTCACATCATAATATATTCCTGTTTGCCTGATGAAAAAGCCGGATGAACAAGAACCTCAGATGAAAGAAGAGGAAGTAAAGGAGGAGGAAAAAGAAGAGGAGGTTCCAGATTTTCAAGAACCACCAACTCCAGGTTAGGATGCGTAACATTTGGCTATACAAGAATGATGTCCCTACACTTAAGTTTTATAAAGTTTACATTTATAGAGTGAATCCCTTAAATCCACAACATCACTCAAACTGACTTGCTCATTTAGCTGTCGTGATGCATTGTCTTGATTACAACCTCAAAAGTTTTAACAACAGTTTTACTCAAACCTAAAATATTGCCTCCAGCACTTCAGCTTTCTGAAATTCAACTATATGTGCATGTTTTAGGTAACTAATGCAATGAACTTTTTTTAAATAATGTAGTTAATTTTTTTTGTAACTACTAATTGTGCCAATGCAAGAATAGATATAAATACACATACTTCATTTTCTTTGTTTAACTTCTATTTGCATCATCTTTGGAATGAAATTCATTTGAGTTTTGGAAAGAAACATTATAAAATTTAATAATAGCATGGATTCACAGCTGTACTAATTTATATTTTTATATGATACTGAATTTCACAAGACGATGCTTCTTGTAGGAAAACCATAAAACCAGCCAATGAGCTTCTTGTAGGTAAACCATAAAACCAGTGAAATAACAAGCTTCTTGTAGGTAAACTATAGAACCAGTCAAATACTTCTTGCAGATAAACCACAGAACCAGTCAAACAACAGGCTTCTTGTAGGTAAACCATATAACCAGCTACATAACAAGCTCCAAGACATACTGTGAATTCAATCATTTTCATTTTCTATCATTTTCAAAACAATTAAATATTCATCTGTACTAAAATTTGTTGATTGGAGATGAGGTTCTCCTGTTTCCACAGAAGATTGTTTGTTCTTTAGGTCTTGAAATTCATGGATATTTAACTATCACCATGAAATCAACAAAAGTTGCGAATTCACTATACTACTTTGTTTATCTTACATTCAGTTTGAATGGTGCTAACATTCATGTGGTTTTCTATGGTGGAGTCTTAAAGACATAGAGTATGTTTGATGCATGTTTGTTTGTTCTTGAACAAAACACTTTTCTTTTTATCTTACTATTATATTTTATTGCTATGTTTGAATGGGATCTTGAATGTGCAATCTGACTAAATATTTAGCTGTCTAACAAAAACACAGATCTCTTGTTTATCATATCATGATGTAATAAAGTTCTAAATTTAATTGGACTCAATTTTTTACCTTTCTTTGGTTATATTTGAAACATTTGCTAAATTGGTTGCCAATATTTCTCATGCAAGAAAATAATATATGTCAGAGTGTTTGTGACTTGAGGTATCAAATTTACATGTCGATCATGCATACTCTGTCAGATATGACTTCACAAGAAATACTGGTATGAGTCATCATGTTTAGGAAATATTTTTTGGAGACAGCAAAAGAAAAGTGATGAACTGGTTGAATCACATTCTTTTTAGATTTTTTTAATTTTATAAGTATAAAGAAGAAAGCCCATTTTTTGTTGGGTTTCTGTTTCATCTGCATTCAAATATAATGACTGAAAGGTCCCTTTTATGGTTTTCTCATCATAACATTTTGTGGAACATGAGAGAGATTGTTGGAAATGACATTGCTTGCAGTTGGGCACAAATAATATATGATGTTGTGGTTGGTTTTTAACAGTCCCTTTAACATAATGCCAAGGAAATGGCAGCTAAGAGCTTTTCCAAAGGACACACAAGGGTATTCAACCCAGGCTATGATAGAAAGGTATCAGACTCATTACCCTTGAATTTCTGATGCTTTACCAACTGAGTTAGCATGGCTCCCTCACATTCTGTACGAGAAAATAGGGTACAATTAAGTGTCTTGTCTGTACATCACTGAAGCCAGAAAATGCTTGTATTGACATTGAAGTAGAATGGTTTAGAGAAAGATAAAGGACTGAGATGGAGACATTCATTTGCATTTGATAATAAATAAGAATAGCTGTTATTCATATTTTCCAAGCCTCATTGTAATATTGCATAGATGGAATTTCATGTAGTTGAAACAAACATTGATTCTATTTTCATTCCTTTGATTAGAAATGACTGGTTTATTAACTGTATTTCCAGTTCTATGATTAGAAATGACTGGTTTATTGATTGTATTTACAGTTCTATGATATGAAATGACTGGTTTAGTAACTGTATTTATAGTTCTATGATATGAAATGACTGGTTTATTGATTGTATTTACAGTTCTATGATTTGAAATGACTGGTTTAGATTGTATTTACAGTTTTGTCATTAGAAATAACTGGTTTCTTTACCATATTTACAGTCCTATAATTAAAAATGACAGGATTGATTTGTTGTTTTATGTCATGTACAGCAATATATAAAGGTTTATTTAACTGCAAGGCAATCAAAATAAAGTGCATTTCTAAGGGGCACATTATGGTAAGCCAAAACAATCTCATGACAGGATTCAAGCCTGTACCATTTTGATCACAAGTCCACCATGTTAACCACTGAGTCTCTTAGGTCTGTTGATTAAAATGTGGAATCAAAATATCAGTATAAAGCCTGTTTCAAAATGGTCCTGCAAATGGTCATTATATTGTTTTCCCCATGTAACAATTCCCTCCTGAAGTAGAGGATTTTTAGGAGAATGCAGATGTAGTAGAAAAGAGAACCAGTTGGATAGCACATTATCATCATATTTTATAAGATTCTCTTTCCCCTTGCAGAGCCCACGGAGTGGGAGGATTTTGATGAGGATGAGGATGTGATAGATCTGAGGGCCAATCATGTGGTAGGAGGAGTATTCCACTTCAACCTCATGCACCTCCCACCTCAACCCAAAACTGCCAATAATTGGATTATCACTAAATGTAATGTATAATTTAATATTAAAAATCCTAGGAATGATGATGATAATAGTAATTAGGTTATCCTTATTGTTTTTTTTTTAAAAACATGTTGCATAAGCCATGTTCAGGCAGTACATGATAGGTTTTATTAGAGATTGCATTTTCATTGCTCTTTTGATATCAAGCAATATATTGTGTATGAATGAATTTGTGCAATGGGTCAAACCTTGACAATGATAATATGCTAGTGAAGGGAGAGATTTCTGTAATTAAGCCATCATTGTCAATCAAGATGTAAATTAATCTGCAATGAACTTAAAATAATGCATTTGTTTTTAGAAACTTGTCCTGCAGATATGAAACTAGTACAAACATGAAAACATGATAAATGGACTGAGGACATGATAAATAGACCATGCACTTGTCTTCAAAACTTGTCCTGCAGATATAAAACTAGTACAAACATGAAAGCATGATAAATAGACCAAAGACATCATAAATAGACCATGTATTTGTTTACAGAAACTTGTCCTGCAGATATAAACTAGTACAGAAATGAAAATATGATCAATAGACCAAAGACATGATAAATAGATCATGTATTTGTTTATAGAAACTTGTCCTGCAGATATGAAACTAGTACAAACATGAAAACATGATAACAGACCGAAAACATGATAAATAGGTCACACACTTGTCTCCAAAACTTGAGGGTGTGTATTTTGATGACAAAGGTCAATTCATGTTTATGATGCTTCATGTAATTGACTTATACATTTGTCTACAAAAAGAATACCTCATGATTACACATGGAATTTATAAATATTTGAGTTTTTACTATTTTCAAGTATTCAAAGATTTTAAAATTGGCTTTTAGACTTTCATTCACTTGTTTTTCTTGCCCAAAGGAGCAGTTCTTCTTCATCTTTGTCTTCTTCATCTTTTTCTTCTTTGTATTTTTCATCTTCATCTTATGATTAGTAGTAGCAGTAGTAGTAGTAGTAAAAACCTGTTACAACCATCATTATCAAATAGTGGTCCAGATTTGTTGTTTAGTTGTAAGGCTAAAATGAATACTGCTATAAGTAAATATATCTTTTGCTACTGAGTATTTCTCTGTCCATTTTCTGAAAATGTGGCATTTATAAAAGGTGATTCATGTAATCTAATTGGGTCATCAACATTTAAGGAGAAATCAAAAGCTTTATTGTTGATTGATAAATAACTTATTGATAATCAATCAATCATTGGAAAATAATTGATTGATTGGATGACTAGTTATGCAAGAAGAATTTTGAACCCTCTGACCTCACTTTCAAGTTTAAAGACTCCTCTCATATTCCAGAAAATATTTCAACAAACAAGCCATGTATGACACAAATATGCATAACAAAGCATGCACGTCAAGTACTATCTCTGATTATTTCAGTGGTTGACCCTCCTGAAATCGAGTACATGGACTATGTGGCTGACACAGCAGTCCTGATCCCTAATAAAGAGGGCCACTCTCCTACACAGGCTGACAAGAGCAAAGAATCGGAAACCAAGAGGGATGAAAAACCACCTATAGGGGTCACTATGAGGTAATCGCCACACTATGAGTTTTTATTTTATTGCATTTAAATGTACATTTGAAATTCCCTATGGACAATTCTCATTGCAATGTATAAGAATTG
Organism: Megalonaias nervosa; assembly: GCA_016617855.1. NCBI lineage: Eukaryota > Metazoa > Mollusca > Bivalvia > Unionida > Unionidae > Megalonaias > Megalonaias nervosa. The sequence goes on along the minus strand of JAECUM010013511.1, from coordinate 102,211 downwards.
TTTTTAAGAGGCATTAACAAATGTAAATCACAAAGTCATATTCATGGTCAAGGTTTTTAAATACTGGAGACACATCTGCTGAACATTTGTGATCAAAATTTAATATTTTATGTGTGTGTGTGTCTCCCTCTCTCTCTCTCTCTCTCTCTCTCTTAGTCCACTGCCAGTGCAACAGAGACATCATAGTTTGCCTGTCTGTCTGTCTGTTCCACAATATGTCTCTTGAACCATCCAAAGTTAGTTTGTTAGGGTGATTATATACAAAAACCTATGTGGTGAAGACAGTGAGATTTGATAGGCATTTTCCTATGCATTTGTAGATAAAATGATTAGATTATCACTTCATGTGATTACATTTTTTTCAGTATTTTTACTTTTGTGGATTTGATTTCTTTTGTTTAAAACCATTTTAGCAGAATGATGCAGAAACTGCTAATCTAAATAAATGAAACTTTATATGTTCATAATGAGCTGTACTGGTTGTAGACCAGACGAGCTTACTGGATGGTTTTTCATTCTTATGTCTCTCTGTTAGTTTGTTATTGTTTACTCTTCCAAAACTATTTGGACAATTTCTTTGAAACTTTACACACACATTCATTCCATGGTCTAGTTGGTTCTAAATGAAAATGGTGCTTCTTGGACATCCAATATGGCTGCTATAATGGTAATCTTGAAAATTTTGCTATATATCATTATTCCTTCAGCATAAACGGTCATATCAACATGGGGTTTTCACTAAAAGACTTGATTCATCTCTACTTGGTCCTAAATGAAAATTGCACTGATCTGACATCCAATATGGCCATCACAGCTACCATTTTGAAAATTTTGATAACACTACTGTTTCTTAATGTATGGTTATATCATATCAACATGGGGTTTTCACTAAAAGACTTCTTGTAATGTCTAATTGGTCCAAAATGAAAACTGGTGCAGATCTGAAGTCTTTATATGACTTCCACAGTGGCCAGCTTGAAAATCTTGTTATCACTATATCTCCTGAATGGATGGTAACATCAGCATGGGGTTTTCAATAAAAGACTTCTTACAATCTTTTGTTGATCTTAAATTAAAATGTCCTGATTGGTTGCACATTATAGAGACATCTTGAAAATCTGAATTAAATGGAAAGTTTTTTTGCCATGGAGGTCTCATCAGAGGAGTTCTTATGGTGTCTAGTTGGTCATAAATGAAAATGACTATTCCTTAATATGGCCACCAATGACTATCTTGAAAATATCTATACTGCTCCCAAATAGATTTATATACTATCATGGGGTTTTCACTGATAGACTTTTTATGATACTTTGTTGGCCCTAAATGAAAATGGTTCAAGTCATACATACAATATGGCTTCCATGATGATTGCTTGAGAATTTTGTTGTTACTATTTCCACTGAATGGATGATTATTTTGACATGATATTTTCACCAAAAGACTTCCAATCATGTCTACATTGTCCTAAAAGGAAATAGTGTCAGTCTGACATCCAATATGTTCATTATAGCTGCTAATGGGAAAATCTTGTTATTGCTAAAGAATACCAGAGATGGTTTAAATACTCAGCAGTTTAAAGGAAGAAAGGATCTTATCTTGAATTGTTGTAAATTCCTTTTGCCCAGTAGAGTGTCAATCCCTTCAAGGGACTCTTGTTATGGACCAATTAGATTTTTGTGTAATTGTAAGGATTTTTATTTGTTATATGGTTTCATGTTTATTTTTGGAGCTCTTTACTATTTTTGGCCGCTGGGAGAGCATACTCATTTTATAAATTTACATATTAGTTCTTTTTTTCTGTCTTCAGGTTGGCAGATGGTGTAATGTTCACAGAGGAGCCACAGGTTGCCAGATGGGATTACCAGAAAAATCACTGGAGATCAGATGGTTTCTCTGATTATAAATTTGATGAAGGTATGTTGCATGATTATTTGAAAGATATGGATGCAAACAGTGATGAGAATGAAAAGCAGCAGATCAGTAAAGTTGTGTTAATCAATTTCTTTTTATTATTGCCCAGTGTATGTAAAGTTGCCATGGTTGAGGAATCTTGAACTTACAATCTAGTTCATGTTTATTGTTATTGTTGTTTGGGATTTAATGCAATTTTTCAGTGCAAGATAGGCTATAAATGGTGGCCAGTGCAATTGGTGGAGGAAGAACCTGGGGAAACACTGGTAAGAATCACTGATCCACAGGAAGCAACTGGCAGCTTTCTTATATGCCAAGCTTAAGACTTAAACCCATATGCAGACAGTGGTGAGATTACAGTGATCAGTAAAGGTGAGTGCAGTAGACCACTCGGCCATCTGGAGCCCCTGTTGATGCTTGTAATTTATTCCAAATGTTTTTTTAAAATGAGACAGAATTCCTGAGTCACATAATTTATGACTGTTGATTGGTAAACTTCAATTCATATATGTGTAGATCGAGGTTACAGCATTATATTTCTCCACAAAAAAAGTTTTTATTCATGAATGTTAGAACTGTTGTTAATTTCTTATACTTCATTCATTTTTTTTTTCTTTTATTCACATTACAAACTTGTCACTTACAGAATTTTAAGGTTTTAGCTCACCTGGTCTTAATTGCTATTTTCAACTTCTTCATCAGAAGCCACTAACCTAATTTCAACCAATCTTGCACAGAGCATCTTAACATAAAGGCCTCTTAAGTTTTTACAAATGGTGATCTTACATCAAATATGGCAGCTGTTACTAAAAATAGATAAACTTTTAAATTACTTCCTCTCCAAAGCCACTGAACAGAATTGGATCAAATGTGACAGAAAATGTCCTGGAATAAAGACCCTTGAAACTTATACAGATGATATCAATCTTCCATTATAAGTGGCCACTGTTACTACAAAAAAGGAAACATGTAAAAGAAACATAACCAAGAAATGGAATTTTCACAAGATTTTACAGAAGAAATTTTAAAACAAATAATGCTGATCTGCCATCACATATGCCAACCATTACTAAAATATAAAAGAACACATTGATATGACTTCTAAACTGCTAAAGAGAATTTGACTAAATTTGACAGAAAGCATCCTGACATGAAGGCTTTCCAAATTTATACATACTATACTGATCTGCCAATAAATATGGCTGCCATTACTGACAACACAAAGACCTTTAAACAATTTTTATTTTATTTTGACTTAGCCCAAATTTGACAAACTGCAAACTTGCATAAAGGCCTATCAATTTTATATATATACATGATGCCAATCCACCAATCAAATATGGCCACCAATACTAAAAATAGAACATTCTGTTCATTTCTTTTAATAAACCCACAAAACAGAATTTGGACAAATTCAACACAAATAAAGGTCTTTCAATTTTATGCAAATGATGCTGCTCTACCATCAAGGATGGCCAGTATTAATGAAAACCTTTAAGTGACTTTTTCTTCAAAACAACCAAACAGAATTCAATCAAATTTAAGTAAAAGCATTCTTGCATAAAGGCCTTTAAGATTTACAATGATGCCATTGGACTGTCAGCTGTGGCCACCAGGAGTAAGAATCAAAGAAAAAGAAACTTGAAACAACTTCTCGAAACCTGCAGAACAGAATCTAATCAATTTTGACAGAAAGCATTCTGGCATAAAGGGCTTTTTAAGTTTATACATATGGTGCCATTCTGTCATCAAATATGGCCACCATTACTGAAAATAGAAAGACTGTTATATGACTTCTCCAAAACTGCTTAGCAGAATTTGACCAAATTTGAGTGAAGTAACTTGTACATGAAGCCCCTTCAATTTGTACATGCTGATCTACCATCACAAAATGGTAGTTGTTACTTAAAATAGAAAAACCTTTAAATGATTTATTTTCAAAAAGTATTGGACCAGATTAAACATAAATCAATCAGGACTGAATGCCTTTTAAATCTCTACAAATGATACAGATCAGTCTTCAAATATGGTTGTTGTTACCAAAGGATAAAATAATTTTCCAACCAATTCTCACAAACTTCTGAACAGAATTTGACTAAATTTGACAGAAAGTACTCTTTTAGTGTTTTAGCATTGAGAGATAGCACATGTTATGAGATCCCAACTAACAACAAAAACAACAGACCCTGTTTTAAGCTGATTGAGCTCTTTAGTAATCCAACCATAATCAAGATTTTATTGAGCTCTTTAGTAATCCAACCATAATCAAGATTTTATCTGTTTACAACTTACAATTTTCTTGAAATGAACTTTTGACCTATATCCTGGCTCTTCTTTTGTGTCTTAGTTATTTTATATAATCTTGTTTACTTGAAAAATTATTCATTCTTACATTTAACATCTTTAGCATAATCATTTGTATGGTTGTGCTCAGATTTTGATTTGGGAGGAATTATTATTCAGATTATTATTCACTGGAAATACAAAGTGTTCTTCAGTTATATTCTTGGAAAGAAACATTAACTTGGAATAATAGTGAATTCAGACAAGGACATCATGGATTGTATTATTGTGATTCATCAAAAGACTGTTGGCACATCTCCACATCACAGGATACTAAAGGCACATTAACACATATAGTGTTGGATGTTAATTCAAACTTTATTCAGCAGGACTGGTGATAGTACTTTTTTGGTCTATTGGGGATTTAATTTGTAATACTTTAAGTTCTTTCTAAATTGTAACTTTTTATTCTAGGGAAATAAATTATTTGTTCAACTTTACAGAACTTGTTGGTTTTTGCTATATTTTATTGCTTCGTTTAAGATGGTAAAACCTTAACACTATAAATACACTGTACTGGAAGCAAGGTTGGAAAAACAAAAAAATAAAATTTTTCCATAACAATTTTGTGTACATGAGAGATTTCTGTCGGGGACAGGAGGGACAGGAGATATCTGTCATCTTGGGAGGAAAACCCTCCCATCTGGTAATTTCACATGTATCCTCAGCCATTCTGGAGAAATGGAAACACCGTTGCTTGAGGAGTCACCCTGGATACAGTTGATCCTAACAAACATTCTTACAAAAGTCTGATTGAAAATTGGCTCAGAAAATTCAAGAGAAGAAGTTGAAAACAGGTTTTCCATCTGCTTGCTAAGGAGCCATTCTTGTCCAAAAAATCACTTGCCACCACTAACTTATGCTGATACTGATGAATGTTTTTTGGGCTAATCTCACCCATTCAAATAATGCACAATTTAATCAAACATAAGTATTTGCAACACATTGGTGTACATTGAAGACACTTGCCAGTATTTCTCATGGCTCGTGAGTTATGGTCGGCTGAATGGTCTATTTCCAGATCAAATCCTATGTTTGACAACTTGTAAATCCATATGGAATAACACAACCCTATCACCATTTCTAAGTTCATGGTTAAATACTGCCATGCCATCATATACAGTAACCAATATGATGTGACTTTTGCTCATTTACTCATTTTACAAAATCCAGGGGTGCTGAATTTGAGTAACATGACCAAAGCTATCCAAAACAAAACTTTTATGCCACATGTGCAAACAAACATTCCTGTCAGGTTTTATAAAAAAGTAGGCTCAATTGTTCTAGAAAAGAATTTAAAAAAATAGGTTTCCTTACAGTTTTGTTGGTTCTATGGTTTAACTACAAGAAGCTTATTATTTGACTGGTTCTATGGTTTACCTACAAGAAGCTTGTTATTCAACTGGTTCTATGGTTTACCTAAAGATGATTTTAATATTCTGAGCATGTCCTAAGAAATACTTTTACCAGGTTTAATTTAAATTTGATCAGCTGTTCTAAAGAAGTTTATAAATATTTTTTTCCTCCTGTATCAGTGGAAACTACACCATTGCTAGCAGAGGCATCTCAGATGTATTTTGATTGAGAATGTTGAAATAAAAACATTCTTACCAAGCTTGATCAATATTGACTCAATCAAGCTTGATCAATATTGACTCAATCAATCTGGAGAAGAAGGTAAGAAAAGGTTTTCTATATGGTTGCAAAGGTTATCACGCCATTGCTTGTGGAGCCTCCCACAATATCTATATGAGAGACTGTGCCCTATGAACATTACTTCAAAGTTTGGTCAAAAATTACCTTGGTTAGTCTGGACAAGATGTTGAAAATAGGTGTTCCATTTTGGTTGCCATGTAAATCACATGTTTAGTGTGGAAGCCACCCAGAATATAATTTTGGTTGAGCATGTGCCGAGGAAGATTCATATCATGTTTGAATGAAATCGGTCAGTAGGTTTTTTTGAAGAAGTTGAAAGTAGCATTTTGGACTGACAGGTGATGGACGATGCAGAGCCAAACCATACATCCCCTTGACCTAGATGAGCAAGAAAATTTGAAGTGGCATTTTTTGGCATAAATACAATTTAGATACAGTAGCAGTGTTTGATACTTCATGATATTTGGTTAATTAGTGAGGTGAAATGTGAGCCTGCATTGACAGATTTGGGCTGTTGAAAGTGTCACACTAGCTTGCTAACTCTTGAAACACCAAGCTAACTGGAAACAATGTCCATTTCAATGGCAGCTTTCTTCTGAAGTAAGTGTAACTTCAAATGGTCCATTTGTGTTACTGGGTACCTATTTTGACAATTGGCATATGTAATGGACTTAGTAAACTTTCAGTCAGAATGGTGCAGAATAAAAACAAATCTCCACCAACATGTAAAGTTAAAAAAATAACTGCCAAAATTTGATGACATAGATATCAAGTGCTATAAGGAATATTTTATGGTTATTGTATGTGAATAAGAGTCATATAACCTGAATCATGGCAGGAGGAGATTTTAAAAGCATAAATGAAGTACCATATGCCTGTTCTCATCAGCTATAATGTTAGTATGCTCATCAAATTTCTTTCCAGAGAACCGTACATTCCATTTCAAGACAAGTCATTTTGGCACCTTGGCTCTCCTCCAAGATGCCCATATAAACATGCCTTTCCAGTCCTGGGAAATTCGACCTCACAAAACAAACTCAGCTGTCTTCACTATCATAGCTGCTATTGTTGAGATTGAAATAGAAATTAAGGTATGAATAACAGGTCAAAACAGCACAGATCACAGGACATCATTATTTCTTTAATTTCCTAGGACATTTTTGTAACTACAAGCACAGTATGACCATTTCTAAACCAAAAACTAAATAAAAGTCTCAATGAATTGTAATTGTGGGCATAATAAACAACAGACTTAATTAGGACACCACTTAAATGATCTATTTAATTAAAACAGACTCAGAAGATGTAATGTGCATTGCATGAATTTGCTAAATTTCACTATAATACTGTACTTTCAGTTGTTCATTAACAAACACATATCTGGGAAATTTTTACACTGTTTTGTTTTCAGTAGTTAATTAACAAACACATATTTGGGAAATTTCTCCTGTTTTACTTTCAGTAGTTAATGAAGAAACACATATTTGGGAAATTTCTACACTGTTTTATTTTCAGTAGTTGATTAAGAAACATATTTGTGAAATTTCAACACTGTTTTACTTTCAGTTGTTGGTTAACAAATACATATATGGAAAATTTCAAGATTGTTTTACTTTCACTCCACAAACTCCAGACTTGAAATTTGATCTTTGACCGGATTGAACAGATTTAGGAAGGCCAAATTGAGTAAAAGACTTTATCAAAGCTTTTACTGTAGTATCCCTCAAAGGAATTGCCCCTGGGAATATTGTTGACGCACACATTATGGTCAACAAATATTGGTTACCTGACTTGGTCTTTGGTAAGGGATCAACACAATCTACCATAATTCTACTGAATGGTTCGTCAAATGCAGGAATTGGTTGCAGATGAGCCTTAGGTATCTTCTGATTTGGTTTTCCTACCATTTGACAAGGATGACAAGATGTACAAAATTTGCACACATCACTTTTAATTTTTGGCCAATAAAAGTGAGTCAAGATCTTGTGATAAGTTTTATTTATCCCTAAATGACCAGCCAGAGGAGTTTCATGGGCCAAACTAAGTATTTCCTGTCTGTAAGGTTTTGGAACCACAATCTGATATTTTACTGACCATATTTTAAGGATTTTATATTTTTTACCTTTTATATACTGATTACAGAGTTTTAACATCTTTGTGATGTTGTAACACATGTTTAAATTTATATGGAATGGTTATCTTCCTAAAGTTTATTTTGCAGTTCTCTGTCTTTACAATTTTAGAACTTGCCCTTTTTATCAGAACCATGTATCCAGTATTGTGCTGTTGTGCCATTAACATACATACATACAGACATACATACATACATACATACATACCTGTTAAATTAGCTGGAGAAATTTAAAAAATGAATACAATTTTCCAAATATCAGTAATGAACAAATGTATTTAAATTTTATAAACTTTGTATAAGTGTATGAGTGCAATATTCCCTGCTGAGAAAGACAGCCCCTGAAATGTATCCTAGACCCAAACTTTATGGGGTTTTTCTTTTCAAAACTCTTTGAAGGCTTCATTTTATATAGTGTTGGATTTCTGACAGTGATATGCTTTCAGAAATAAAGCAGAACCAAAATTTGGAAATTAATTGTAAAAGTGCAAATGAATTTGCGACATTGTCATATGAGTCCATTTAAATAATTTTAAATCATATAACCAAGAACTGAATTTCAAAAGCCCCTGTGCCACCTGGGAGGGGCCCTGTTGGAGATGAAAGGTAGCACTCTCTATGTATGTGTATTAATGATCTGCTGCTGACTTACAAAAACACTCCAGAACCAAGTTGGCAGGATGCAAAAACAGATCTACAAGCTAATTAGTGAAAAAGTTAAATTAGCTGCCCAGACAAAGAAACTATTGACTGTCAGCATATATTTACAAACCACTACAAATCTACCTAAACCAGTACAACCCAACCCAAACCACTACAACCCAATCTAAACCACTACAACCCAATCTAAACCACTACAACCCAACCTAAACCAGTACAACCCAACCCAAACCACTACAACCCAATCTAAACCACTACAACCCAACCAAAGCAACAACAATTCAACTAGAGCCCAACCAAAATCACTACAACCCTGCTTAAACCACTACAACCCAACCTAAGCCACTACAACCAGTCTAAACCACTACAGCCCATCCAAAACCAGTACAACCCAACCCAAACCACTACAACCCAATCTAAACTACTACAACCCAACCAAAGCAACAACAATTCAACTACAGCCCAACCAAAATCACTACAACCCAACCCAAACTACTACAACCCTACCTAGACCACTACAACCCAACCTAAACCACTACAACCCAACCTAAGCTCCTACAACCAGTCCAAACCACTACAGCCCATCCAAAACCAGTACAACCCAACCCAAACCACTGCAACCCAATCTAAACCCCTACAACCCAACCAAAGCAACAACAATTCAACTACAGCCCAACCAAAATCACTACAACCCAACCCAAACTACTACAACCCTACCTAGACCACTACAACCCAACCTAAACCACTACAACCCAACCTAAGCTCCTACAACCAGTCCAAACCACTACAGCCCATCCAAAACCAGTACAACCCAACCCAAACCACTGCAACCCAATCTAAACCCCTACAACCCAACCAAAGCAACAACAATTCAACTACAGATCAACCAAAACCACTACAGTCCAACCCAAACCATTACAACTCAACCTAAACCACTTAAACCCAACCAAAGGAACTACAATTCAACTCAAACCACTACAACCCAGCCTAAACCAGTACAACCCAACCTAAACCACTACAACCCAACCAAAGGAACTACAATTAAACTCAAACCACTACAAACCACCCTAAACCAGTACAACCCAACCTAAACCACTACAACCCAACCGAAGGAACTACAATTCAACTCAAACCACTACAAACCCAACCAAAGGAACTCCAATTCAACTCAAACCACTACAAACCACCCTAAACCAGTACAACCCAACCTAAACCACTACAACCCAACCAAAGGAACTACAATTCAACTCAAACCACTACAACCCAGCCTAAACCAGTACAACCCAACCCAAACCATTACAGCCCAACAAATTTCTCTTTTGTTAAAGTTTCCTGACAACTGAAGTGGTTTTGTGAAGAAAACACAATACAATTTTCTATCTCTGCCAAAATGAATAAAGTAATGCCTGGTAATGCCCCTTACAGATCAGTCTCATCCATGTACATCAAAAATCCCACTTTGCTTATGGGCTGCTCTATCTTGTATTGCATTAACATTGGAAGGCCACAAAAATCTGTGCATAAATATGAGATATTAGGAGCAAGAAGTAAAGCTATACTTGGAATCATTACAATCCATGACCTGTGAAAATTTTCAGAAGCAGTGTTGCATGTAGGGCGAATGATGCTAGTGATGAACAGACTTTGAGTTATTTGAAGAATTGTGTGGCTGGTTACTTGGGTACATTAACTCACAAAATCCCAGTTGTAATGTATTCATATATGAGCTTGCACTAAGGGAGGATTGTGAAGTATGTCTGTAACATAGTATTGTATAGGTTAACATGTGATGTACAATTACCAGTTTCCTAGACAATGAAGGAAATATGATGGAGCAATTATATGAACATAAAGACCAGATTCTTCACAGTTATGTAGTAAAGAAAACCATAAATTCATACCATATATACTTGCTCATAAGACAAATCCAGCTGCAAATTGCCCAGAACCAGTTCTGCCATAACATATGTGCCAGCAGATCTGGGTCTATGCAGTTTGTTAGGAGTAATCAGTAGAACAAACAACATAGACCCTGATCTGCAGGTGCATTACGCTATGGCAGATCAGAATCTTTGTTGTTTGTAGTTTGACTTGTAAGCAAGTATATGGTATGTAAAGATTGAATGAAAACAAAGTGACATGACTTTGAAATGAAAATGTAATCAAGGCAACAAATGTTAGCTTAAAAATGTCTGGAAAAGAAATGCGAGAGTGTATAATCAATGTGGTGAAACAAACATAAATTAAGTGAAGAGGCAATGAGGCCTAAAACTCCACAAATGAACCAGAGTACCTAATAATATTCCTATAGTAAACTACATGTATAGGGAACCAGATTATCAAATAATATTTCTATAGTAAACTACATAGAACCAGAGCACCTAATAATATTCCTATAGTAAACTACACAAAACCAGAGTAGCTAATAATATTCCTATAGTAAACTACAAAGAACCAGAGTATCTAATAATATTCCTACTGTAGATCATAGAGAAGGTGAAGGCACTCTTCTTACAATTAGTTTACTATCTTAAACAACAATTGTATTGAATGTAATAATGTAATAACTAAAATGAATATAATAATGACAGCAATGAATATAATAAATGCAGTGGCATCACTAGGGTTGGTGTCACCCAGTGTGGTAACTCATGGTGTCACCCCCATGGACCTCCTCCCTGCACAAAAATTCAAAAATTTTATAGACAGTCATTTTAGTGTCCGCCCCTCTGATGGTGTGCGGACCCACTAGTGATACCACTGAATAAATGTAGTAATGACAGTAAGAGAAAAGCTTGACCAGTTGAACTGATGTTAAACTAAGTATTGACCAGTTGAAACTAATGTTAAACTCAGAAAAAAACAACATGCACAGTTTACTTATTGAGATAAAGTTAAATGATAAATATATATATATATATATATATATTCTGTATATGTTGAAAATCGTCTGACTGTGAATAGAAGAGATGATTTAGAATTAAATGAAGCTAAAATATTTGGCTATGAAAGGCAAAACTATCTAGTTGGTTATATACAGAAGTTCTGCATCCAGGGGCAACTGAATGCACATTTTGGAATTTAACTTCATAAGGTCTTGAATTGAGGGTTGGAAGTTTATATTTTAGGTGACATTAATAAAGATTTACTCAACGGACCAATCCAAAACCAATGGACTGAATAGATGGAAACACTCCAGCTTTCACAACATGTAAATGTTCCAACTACAGTGACATCTATTTAACAAATCCTCATTAATCATTAGGATGCTGACACACAAGAATATTACAAATATTTATGTACCCAAAATAAGTTATAATTTTTCAGTTTTTGTCATAAAAAATATTAAAGTTCAAATGAAAAAGTATCTTATTCAGTTACACAATAACATATAGGTATATATATATTAGAAAATATGAATGATGTGAATTAATAAACATAATCATTATCAAATTCCATGGAATATAATTGAAGTTTTCAAAGACCTTGATGATGTATTAGGTACTTAGTCCAATCTTTTTCTTGATTTTGTTGATGGACCATCTAGTCAAGGTTTCAATGTGATAAATCCTATCTATACCTTGGCGTATTGAGCAGATATTTCTGTGCTTCAGGTCTGTGAATTTCATTGGATGCAGCAGCAAGCAGGAAGTTCCACCATTTTCACACTGGTTTCACCCTATTGGTTAGTTGGCATCTCATACTAAGGGAGACAACTCATGAAATCTGATAGATGTCTCTAGGACAAAACACTGGAATTATAGCTGATCAATCCACCAAGGTGTAGATAGGGTTAACATATTGGAACCTTGGCTGGTGAAGATGATGCTAATGTCAATAAAGTGTCTTTTATTAATTTAATTGGATTGACTCCCTGGATTAAAATGGTGAGTCTTTTGTGGGGATCTGGTTTAAGTAAACACAATACAACAAAGTCATTTAAAACATTTAAATGGTCAATAATTTGGTTGCTTTGCCCAAAATGCATCCAACTGGTAATAGAATGTGCACACATGCAACAGTTATCAATAACCAATGGTAGGTGTGATACAGGATGTAAAGAAATATATGTAGTGGGGTAGAACCAAGCAATCAGTGTGACTAGATGCATCAATAACCAGATAAATGTAGATGACATGAAAATAAACACTTGCCCAACCTATTTTTAAAATGAAAAATAGCACTTGCCCTGGACTGGCAACATGGAAAACTTTATTTGCCCAACTTAAAAAAATTAATCGACCAGGACATTCAGCAATGGGATTTGCTTAGCTCTGAATGGTAACAATGAGACTCATTTCCATTGTGGGTGTGATGCAGGAGAGGTGGGGGTATATTTTTAAATGAGTATATTGGTCACAATTCCTCTATATTATTATTAAGAAATGTAAAAATGTATAAGATGGAATATTTTTCTGTTGCAGGATGCCATGTGCAGCCTGAGTAGACCTGATAACAAGCCTGAGTTAGAATCTATCAGAAATAAATGGGTCAAACCAAAAGAATTGGTAAAGGTAGGGACAAAACAATGTTTCTGATCCAATTATTTTCCTTTTCAAATCTGTACTAGTATGTGTATTCAGGAGATCTGAATTTAACTCATTAACCCCTGGAGATTTTTGTCATTTTTGCCTGAAATGGGAGTAGGAGATGCATTTTGGGTTACTTTTGAAAACATCCAATTACACCTGTTTTCAAAAGATTTTCATTTAGCTAGATGCCTAGTTGTGTTAGAAACATCATTCTTCATTGGCTATTTACCTATCCTACTTTGTGCTTTTCAGACCAGTCTGCCTTAGATCTCAGACCAAAAATTCTAAAATTTGAACACGAAATCTTTTTCCAGCAAAGGGCCAATTTTTGGTGTAAAAAAATCGGGTACAGAAATATGCTTTTCCCTCTGTATTTTGTAATGCTAGTAGAAAGTCCAGATTACTTGGTATCATTGTAGAGCTACACATGTCTATTTTTCTGTAATACCACCCACTTTAGTGTGTCTTAAAGACCTTGATGCTACAGAGCTTGGAAGTAGGATACTACCACATGACACATAAACATGGCACCAAGGCTAATGAGTTAAAACAATTACTAATTCAGCTGGAGAAAACCCATCTTGTGCTTTTTTCTATTTTTCTCTGAAAGACACTACAATTAGGAGCTACAATGTAATAATTATTCATAAAGACACTAAAGTTTAAGGTCTACAATGTCATAATTGTTCCTAAAAGACTCAACTGCAGGTGCTTAAATGAATATGTCTAGCTGTATGATACCAAGTACAAACTTTTGTAATCAGTCTTGCCATTGTTTTAGGAAAACCACTAGAAATTCAGAGACATGCTATTGTAAATTTACATTACGGTAGCATTTGGCATGAAGGCCTTTCATATTTGTGCAAATGATGCCAAGTTAGCATAAAGTGTGGCTGCCATTACTAAAACAAAATTTAACTTAAAACAACAGTTTCTAAAAGACTGTTCAACAGAATTTAACCAAACTGAACATTAAGGCCTTTAAATTTTGCACAAATGATGCTGATCTGTTATTCAATATGGTTATTGTTACTAAAATTAGATAAACCTTTAAGTTACTTTTTCTGTTGACCAACTTTCACAGAAAGCATCCTGGCATACAAGTTTATACCAATGATGCAGATCTGCCATTCAATATGGCTGCCATTATGAAAAAATTTAAAAACCTTTAAATGTCAGAAAGCATCATACTGGCCTAGATTTCTTGGCCAGTTGTACTTGAATGTTTGACTTTCAGCTAGTGTAGAGATCAGCCAGGTGAGTGATCTCATGCCCACATGGACCACTTGCTATATTAAGAATTGTGAAAACACTTTATTTTAGTAATCTTTGATACACAAGTTAGATATATTTTTTCGATATTTCAGATGTGTCGTCTGGCTGGAATAAATGTTTTCCCTATGGTAGATTCATCTAAGTATGTCAGCATTCAAAACAAGGTAAATAATTTGCATGTGGATAGGCATTCTTGCTGCATGACTGTCATTATGTGGCCCTTGTAAGGCTATTTTTGCATGACTGTCATTATGTGGCCCTTGTAAGGCTATTTTTGCATGACTGTCATTATGTGGCCCTTGTAAGGCTATTTTTGCATGACAGTGTCATTATTTGGCCCTTGTAAGGCTATTGTAAAAACTACTGTATATGGGAAAAAAGTTTGCATTTTGCAAGCTGCTCATTTAAAAAAGAATCACATATTTATTTTGAATAAGGTGGAAAAATTACCAATTATTTAATTCCTTTCTTTGATGCTAAATTTTTGCAATTTGTGACTGGGTCATGAATAATGCAAAACTAAAATGTTGTCAAAATTTTCTATACAGAGGACTCTTATATATAGTGTTCTTAGTTCACACCAAATAATGTATGTACTTTAGTACTATTCAGCACAGCTGTTCCTCCCTACCTACAGAAGATCCCTTTTGATTTGTGGGCTCTGTATCTTCAAGGTCAAGGTCAGCATTTCTAAAATTAGATATTGCCTCTACATTTAATTCAAGTCCAGAACTTATGTTTTCTTCAACTGATTTAATGAAACCATGGTACATTTATTCTAAGATGCTGTCAGAGTGCATACGTGTGCAAGTGTACTCTGCACAGTATAAAATTTATATTCAGCTGTTGACCTATAATGTGCTAGTCATGGCATAAATTATATGGCCAGTGGGGATCTCATAGCACTTGTCACGACATATGTCATTTTTCAGGCAGGCAACTGTTTACACATCTGGGTACTTTAGCTTGATATGAATTATTGTTAACCTAACATTGGTATACTGGGCCTTGGAACAAGCATTCTATCATAGTTTTGACCTTGCATTCATCAAGAAAATTTTACAAATGCTAATTTAAAATATGGCCAGCCTAGAAAACCCCAAATGGCTGCTCCCAATAGAGTTCATGTTCAGATGATGATTTCATCTGGCAAATACTTCATGATGATAGTGATGATGACAGTCATTTGAAAGTTTTGGAGTAGATTATTGGTGACAGGAAAGTGTTACTGGAAATACCAGTGAGTGATTTTGAGCCCAATAATGATGTTGAATATCAGTTCAGTGTACATGCTGGATGGACTGAAACAGATGGCTTACCAATCAACCTCCTATTCAGTGGTATTTCAAAATTAAATGTAGAAATGGAGGACACCACACCTAATTCAAATTCAGGCAATTTGAAAGTAGAGTGCAATTTTGATTTCTTGTCTCTAACCATTCAGCACTGAATCTTGTGCTACAAAACTATATAGCACTTTAAGGGTTAAGATAGATTGAATAAATAAGAATCTAAAAAGAAAATAAAAAAGTAAGGACATTTATTCATCAAAATACCTCTTTTTGAACAAACATCAAAGCATCGTTATGACATTGATGGACTTAAACCCTAATACAACATTTTGGAACAATTAAGAAATCTGGCATGGTAGTCAGCGATGCACTGATTCAAGAAATGAAACTTTGGACGATATCCCAGAGACAATACCTATCGAACTGTGGAATATTTTACATAACAACCATAAAGAACAGTTTCCCAAACTGTTCAAGCTGTCTTAGCTAGCTATATCCCTTCAGACAGCATACCATGAAACGGGGTTGTTGAATGATATTCATACACAGATAAGGAACAAAGGGAACATCTTATGAGAATTTTTATTTCAGTATCATCCTAAAGAGGGGAACAGGAAGAAAGATAGATATTTAAGCATTGGGTAGATAATGAACTATAACTACCCAACACACACCTTATTTTTTCTACACTCCCTTTTGGTGATGGGGGATCCCATCTTTTGATAAAATCCTGGCAGCATCTCTGTGTATTATAATTCTATATCTCAATAAAGAGGCAACCGATTTGGAAGTTGTTAGCTTAAACTTCAAGGTCATTGTGACTAAAAAATATTCCAAATTTAGAAGATCAGCATATGTAACTTATATAGGAATTTGACTTGTTGGCTTCTTTTGTCACCAGTTTATCATGTTGCTTTTAATTTCTAGCTAAACATTTTGATAACCAATTTCAAAGAAAGTTGGTACATGTTTCCAGAAAGGTATTCAGTGGATTTCATAATTACATACTGAAGTGGAATGCATGATAATAACTACTGAATAAAATGGACTGAATTATATTGAGACATCTAAGATTGAGCACCACTTTAGTTACCTGTAATGCGATAAACGTTATGGATATGTCATTTTTGACTCATTAGAATATATTGGCAGCATAATTGATTCTAAACTGGTCAAAGTAAGCATGTGATTTGAAAGATAATTAATAATTTTGTTCAGCTGATAATCCATAATTAATCAGGCAATTTATTTTCTGTTTGTTTTAGAATATATAATTTAGAATTCATTAATTAATAATAAAGTTCATGGAAAAGATTCAAAGTTGAAATTGTATTCTTTATCTTGAGCATTTGTTGTTCTTAGTTTGTTACAATCAAAGTCAGCTGTGTTCATACTGTGATAAAAATGTGAAACCTCATATGTTTGATATTTGGAGGAATAGTACATGCGACTTTCATACAAGAAATGTTACTGGTTTGCTTCATGTGTTTGATACTTCCATATTTACCGTAGAGGATCAGCGTATGTGATTTACATGGGAAGTTGACTTGTTTGCTTCTTTTTTCACCAGTATATCATGGCTTTTACAAATGTTAATGTTTTCTTCAGCATCCAAAAATTGAAGAGAGGACATACCAGCAGATGGCGCTGACAGCTTCAGCCATGGCATACTCCTGGTCTAAGTGGAACAGTGATATTCAGGACAGAGAGAAAATCCTCTTCCAGGGAGCTGAGTCTCTGGATGATGAACCTTTGCCTGAGGTACAGTGCTCCTATAACAGTATTCAAAACATTTCAGGCTTTTCTGTGAACAGAAAAACACCTTAGATCATTTGGTGTGTTTGTCTGAATTACTTGCCTCAGTATGGATGATATTGTTATTTTCTTCAGCTTGTATAAAAATAGATTGCCTCAGTTTTCCCCAGGTGGAAGTGTACTGATTTGATGATCACAGCATAAAATAAAAAGATTGTCATTTGACTGTGTTTGGTAAACCATTCTAAGATAATACAAGAAATACATCACAGCATCATTGTGATGTCTTGTGAACCATTTAGGGTGTCTACAGTTGCAAGCTGTGTTCCATTTCTTGGCTTTTTTAAAATAATTTTTTCATATTATTAATATTTTGTTGACTTATGGTAAAGTATTGTGGTGTTGTTAACTTGCACAAGGGGATGTTGATGCTATTGTTTTGGTGAATAACACTGTGGAGGGGGTATATTTCCATTAAATTTATGCTTGTTCTTAAAATTATATCCAAGGTATTTTTTCTACCTCTGCCAGAATTGTTGCAAATGTGATAATAGTCATGTTTACATCCATTTGTCAAGTTTCATCAATATAACTTCCTGACTTGCACTTGTCACTTTAATATTGCAGCATGAATGGGAATGATTCCATAGATGTCAGTTAAAGTCATACATATATATGTTTGTCTAGCAGTCAGATTTAGTTGATGTTTATCATGGCCATGGTCTTAGACCTATGCATCAGATTCACTAAATCAGTGGTTTGATGATACATAATAAATGAAATAGAACACTTCACAGTTTGTATTAACTTGGAGGCTTTAGCAAGATACATATTGCAGTATTTAAACATTTTAGCTCACATCCAAGAAATCAAGTAGAACTTTAAAAAAAAAATTGTCTTGCAGGCGCATTGTTAATGTCATTGTTGTCATTCTTCTGGCCATAAGGTGAGGAAATACTATGCTAATGATTAGGCCTGGCTATACTGATTGCTGTCAGATGCTGTGCTAATGAGTAAGCATGGCTACACTGATTTCTGTCAGATGCTGTGCTAATGAGTAGGCATGGCTATACTGATTGCTGTCAGATGCTGTGCTAATGATTAGGCCTGGCTATACTGATTGCTGTCAGATGCTGTGCTAATGAGTAGGCATGGCTACACTGATTGCTGTCAGATGCTGTGTTAATGAGTAGGCCTGGCTATACTGATTGCTGTCAGATGCTGTGCTAATGAGTAGGCAATGCTACATTGATTGCTGTCAGATGCTGTGCTAATCAGTAGGCATGGCTACACTGATTGCTGTCAGATGATGTGCTATTGAGTAGGTGTGGCTACACTGATTGCAGTCAGATGCATTAACAGCAGAATTCAGTAGGAACTAGAAATTTGTCCATTCAACACAGATGTCTCTGCCAGTGGAATGCAATTAAAGCAAAAAGTGCTAACCAATTGCCAAAACTCTGTGTAACACTTAGCAGGAAAATGGGGTAAAAATCAAATCTAAAGTCTTGCACTAAATTGAAGTTTTATCCAAAAGGTCATTCAAAAGTTACTAAGTGAAAATGAAATTTATGACAGAGGTGATGCAGCCTATCACTAGGATATGTGACATGACAGATGGACTTGGGAAACACTGTATGCCTTCCCATATATATGGTCAGTTCCGCATTGTGAAAAAGATTGGTAACACTATGCCTTTCCATATATATGGTCAGTTCCATGCTGTGAGACAGATGGACAAAGGTAGCAATATATGCCTTCTTTGTATATATGGTCAGTTCCATGCTGTGAGACAGATGGACTAAGGTAACAATATATGCCTTCTTTGTATATATGGTCAGTTCCATGCTGTGAGACAGATGGACAAAGGTAACAATATATGCCTTCTTTGTATATATGGTCAGTTCCATGCTGTGAGACAGATGGACTAAGGTAACAATATATGCCTTCTTTGTATATATGGTCAGTTCCATGCTGTGAGACAGATGGACTAAGGTAACAATATATGCCTTCTTTGTATATATGGTCAGTTCCATGCTGTGAGACAGATGGACTAAGGTAATAATATATGCCTTCTTTGTATATATGGTCAGTTCCATGCTGTGAGACAGATGGACTAAGGTAACAATATATGCCTTCTTTGTATATATGGTCAGTTCCATGCTGTGAGACAGATGGACTAAGGTAATAATATATGCCTTCTTTGTATATATGGTCAGTTCCATGCTGTGAGACAGATGGACTAAGGTAACAATATATGCCTTCTTTGTATATATGGTCAGTTCCATGCTGTGAGAAAAGTTGTCTTTATGTGAACTCAGTCAAAAAGCTTTATGGTAATAAACCACCAGAAAAAAGTCTTTGATTTTTTAAAAGACTGCAGTTTATATAACAGATTTTAATCCTATATTTGTTATATTTTATATTTTTATCTTTATCAATTATTTTATAAACTTTTCAAAGAATTGTATCATCCTTACCTTCTATTTTGTAAGACAGCATGTTGCCACAAATTTACAGTTTGTTTGATAGAACTAATGATCAAACAATGAAAGGCAGAACTAGATCTTTTTAAAGATACCACATGTGAGTACGAATAATAGATATCATTATTGCAAGACAGGATGTGGAGCCATTATGTATTCAGGTAAGGAAGAATCCACTGCATATCAGTTATATATACAACTAAGTAAGAATCCACCATGTGTCTGTTATATATCCAGGTAAGGAAGAATCAGCTGTATATCAATTATATATCCAGGTAAGGAATAATCACCTGTACATCAATTATGTATCCAGGTAAGAAAGAATCCACTGTTTATCAATTATGTATCCAGGAAATGAATAATCAACTGCATATCTTTTATGTATCCAGGTAATGAATAATCAACTGTATATCAATTATGTATCCAGGTAAGGAAGAATCAACTGTATATCAATTATGTATCCAGGTAAGATGAATCCATCATATATCAATTATGTATCCAGGTATGGAAGAATCCACTGTATATCAGTTATGTATCCAGGTAAGATGAATCAACTGTATATCAATTATGTATCCAGGTAAGATGAATCGACTGTATATCAATTATGTATACTATCCAGATATGGAAGAATCCACTGTATATCAATTAGACATTAGACAACATTGTATGTTGTTCCTTTTGTTCATTGTAGGAGAACTGGGCTTTGTATTTGATGACCAAGAGACGAGGCATGAAACTCAAGATGGTTGAGTTTGATGACACCTTTAATGAAGAGCTAGCTGAAGGCACTCAGGTACTGGAGTAACACTATGCCAACATATATACACAATATACATGATTTAAAAACAGCATTATTTTTAATTCTAGGGAAAATAAGACTTTCTGATAAAATGGTAAACCAGTCAACTTGTGTATCTACCTTTTTGTTTAAAAAAATCAAGCTTTAAAGTAAACAAAAATCATCAAAATTTTGTTTTGTTTGAAGAAATATAGGCTAATTGGAAGTGAACTGAGTGAAAGATAATGGAAGTTAAGTGTTGAAAAAGAAACCAAAAGGCAAAAGGTGTCCTTGTAATTGAAGACCTATGTTTCTTTCCTAAATTGATGGCAAGTTGCAAGGACCAGGCTGAATATACAACAAGTGTTGGTTAATTATTCAGCTGATCAATTTGGGAGTGGTAGTAAAATGTTGCCAGATTATTTCTTTGTGTTTGAAAGGATGTCTTGCTGTCTTTGATAGCTGTGAACCGTGTTTACTCATGAGTAGGTAGTGCACGCCCAGTGTGAACAGCCTAGACTGAGTTCAGCCATTCCATGATGTGCACACCCAATGTGAACAACCTAGACACTGATCAGCCATTCCATGATGTGCACACCCAATGTGTACAGCCTAGACTGAGATCAGCCATTTAATGATGTGGACACCCAATGTGAACAACCTTGACTGATATCAGCCATTTCAATATTTGCATACCCAATGTGTACAGCCTAGTCCGATATCAGCCATTCTACGATGTGCACACCCAATGTGTACAGCCTAGACTGGGATTAGCCATTCCATGATGTACACACCCAATGTGTACAGCCTAGACTGGGATCAGCCATTCCATGATGCGGACACCCAGTGTGAACTACCTAGACTGAGATCAGACATTCCATGATGTGCCAGCAGATCAGAGTCTTGGCTTGTTCACTTGAAATTATAAGCATTGTGCAACATCAGAATCTGATTCCATGATGTGACCTTAAAATAATAAGTATTGTGTGATAGCAGATCTGCTTCTGTGGTGTGAGCTTAAAATTACAAGAAATGTGTAATGACCTATCTAAATCTATGCTATGCCCAGATGGGTGTTTTTCATGTGCAAGTAGACATAGTAAATGTAGGGTTACCATATGGTAAATGTAGTGTTACCATATTTGAACTTTCAAAAACGAGGACACTCCAGCGAGTGGGTTTATCTGTATAGAGATTTAAGGACCAAAAGGGAGGATATGTCCAGGAAGAAGAGGACACATGGAAACTCTAGATACATGGTACAAAATAATTGGATGCTCTATCAACTTATTAAGTCTTTATTTGCAAAACAGGTTACATATGCAAAACTGTATACATGTTTTGTTCAGAGTCATAGGAAAGAAGTTTGATGTGGTGTATGGATACACTGAGGCAATCAGGCAGAGATGTATTAAAATGCAATATCCAACCAATTATTTCCACATCTTGGAATAAAATACAAATGGAGTATCATATTTATGTTGCACTATACAGCATGAACGGGATTATCCAAAAACATCTTGAGATTTATTTATGAAAGGTTGATTTGATGCATATAAGAGTATCAAGATGTATATGTCAGTGAAAACATATAAATAGTTCCATTCTGAGTGTGTTATGTGAAGCATGGATAGAACTGAAGATGTCAGTGAAAAGATGTAAATAGTTCCAGTCTGAGTGTGCTGTGTGAGGTATGGATAAAACTGCATATAAAACTCTAGATCAACCATTTTTTATTTGATCAGTGATAATACCTAGTAATCAGTCAGGGAGGAAGTACATAAAAACATCATTTCCATCATAGTAATGCAATGAAGGTCACCTGTAAATGTAATTTTTTTGTAATTTCAGTTCAAATCTAATCTGTACAACTTGTTGCTGTCCACTGGGTCAGAGCAGGTCAAGGAACGTATCAAGGAGACCAGTTATGAGTTTGTGGACTGTGTCCAGCAGTTACTTATGGCAACAAAAATCCTAACATATTCATAAAACAGGACACAGTCTATAGAGCTGCCTACAGGCTGCAGAATTTCCTTACTATTTTGAACAGATACAGAATTTCTCCATCATTGTATCTTATAAATTTCTGAGATAATAGTGGAACACAAATAGAATGAAGAATAAAACTACAGTAAAACTCTTAGAGATTTTAACATAATAGAGTTGATGGAAATAAGATACAAACAGTTAAAAAGATGCAGTCTACACATGGATGCTGGAACATCATTTTGATGTTATATTAACAGTGAAATTCCTGAATTGAATATCAGGCAAAGATTTCAAGATGAATTATAATGAAAATAGATTATTCACACTTGTGTATAAAATGGGGAACAATATATTTTTTTGACAAGTTGGAAACAATTCATCTCAGAATTTTGAAAACAAAATGTTTTACTTGAATTTACCAGAAGTTTTTCTCCTTCAGTGAATTCACTATTTTTCACAGGGAACCAGTTTTTATGGGTTTTACGGATACCTCATTCGAAGAATTTGAAACCCAATAAACAATGATTCTTCTGTTGAAACAATTTGGGACTTCTTCCCACATCATTGGGGTTGAATACTGAGCAAGATCTTAATTTTTGCAAAATCCCAAAATTGAATACACATGAAAATGAATGAATTCCCATTATTTTAAGATTGAAATGCCTAATATGCTTAGAATTAATGATTCTCACATCAACCAAGGTAAGTCAATTTCTCCTTTGAATATATTTCATGATCATGTAATGTTAGCAAGATTCTCCACTACTTCTCAATTCCAGCAATCATGGACAGATTTTAAAAAATCATTTTTCCCATCTCTATTCCATATAGATGAAGGGAAGAAATTCTTCTCAGCCACTGCTATGTGGCTATTTTGTTGATCAGTTTTTTTGCTTTCGCTGATATGAGATATATATGCAGTGCATCTCACAGAATCATGGTAAGTCTTGTGAATCATTGGAATTTATATTTGAGATATAATGTGCATATTTTTTTTATCTCCATACATTTAATTACATCTTGTGTATACTAGCAAAACAGTAGTGCTTATTTTTGGTGGTACGGAGATACTTTTGAAATAGTTATTTTGTTTTTCTTATTCATCATTCGTTATTAGCAATGATTTAGATGCAGGTCTTTCCACATTATGCCTAAATATTTATAAAATTGTTTGCTTCTTTGTGCCGATTTCGTACTGTATACTCAACCCAACATATACTTAATATATCAGTGTCTCTTTAAGCAAAATGTAAAATCAAATAAGCAAAGAGCTTTACCAATTAGAACTTTCTTTCACAAATCAGCTTTTACTGAAGAAATATATATGGATATTACATTTAGTGCATATTAGATATATACTGATATTACATTTAAAACTCATTTGATATGTACTGATGTTAAATTTAATACATAATGATATATATTGATATTAAATTTAGTACATAATGATATATACTAATATTAAATTTAGTTTGTAATGAATAATAAAAGGAGGACACATGCCTGCCATATTTCCAGATAGTACTGGTTTTTTGGGGGACTCAATAAGTGTTTTGAGGTCCCAAGGGAGTCAGTACATGTGAGCAAAAACTTTTCATATAAGCTATAGAAAATGACTGGAAATTCAAATCTGAATAAAAGAAAATAACTTGTCAGTTTTCCTTAAAGCATTTAATACACTTACACAGAAAAAAAAAATTAGTTAGACTTAGTGTTGTCAGATATCATCACCATACATATGTGTGCAAACACTCACATAATTACAACCATACTGACATTAAATAAAAACATACACCAAGTTTATGTCTTTAAAATCCATTGGATGACAAAATACAGGCTTAATTAGATACAGTCTTTGCTGCTGTCAATAGTTAAATACAGTTTTTGAAGGTAATTCAAGCATCATAAGTGTTCATCTTTACACTCACTAGAGACTGGATGGTATTGTTGTTGAAACTTTCCAGCTGGATTCTCTGAGTGAATCCGGGTCAGAACTGAGCTGTTCTTGAAACCATAATTGTAGCTATGTTATGACTGTATCTGATGCAATTTGACCAGTTTGTCTCGATTTGGGACTGACCATTTCCTTGGGGGGAGGAGAGGAAGAAGGAGGGAACAATAATTTCAAGTTTGACAGGGGGGTTTATAGTTCATAAAGTAGTAATATAACTGCCTCCATCCAGTACTCACTTATGCAAACACAAGAATGTGCTTATTATTGTCTTTCAGTCTGTCTATTTCATGGCTACAATCATACTGAAAGGCATGGGTCAGTTAATAGTATTTTAACAAGAATAAGAAAAGAAATAATAATAAAGAGAACTAATCTGAAACATTCAATTCAGCATGTCGAATATGTTACATACAGCCTTCATATGTTGCTTCTTTTTTTATGGATATTGTACATTCCATATTGATTTATGTCGATACATTGTTTGCAGTATTTGCTGGGAATTAAATGCTCCCCAAAACTCCATCAACCAGGAATTGTGAAATTTATTTTTACTAGGCTAAGCTTGCTTTGCTGATAGCTTATTGCTTCCTGAATAAAGCTCAAAAATGAAACACACTTGAACACTATTCTGACAACTAAAAAGTATGCTGTGCATTTGATATATGTTATAAAATATGACTTCAAAGAAACATTGCTGCTGGTAAAAACATGCCAATAATTTTTAATTTGTATGGCTTTACACATTCTCATTCAAGCCGGTGATGTTTAATAACTTTTTTTCCTCAGCATGCATCTTGCATCTCTTTGAATTACCAATAACTTGGATTTTTCCACTTTGTCAAATTTACCACTGCAAATTAGCACAATGGTCTCCCCCACAGAGGTCTTCAAAGGGCTTAACACATCAACCTGGCTATTGTTAATTAAGTAATACATGAAATAGTGTTGGGTTTTTCATATCTGACCTCTTTGCCTCTTAATTGCCTCTATGATAACTGTCTAAACTGCCCCAAGAATTGTATTACATGTTATTCTAAGCATAACTGTTTACTATTTATACATGCTACATGTTACATGCATATAATAAAGTGTTGTTTGGTTTGTTTTTAGTCTTTTTTTGAAGATTACTAACAATCATGTTTTTATTAAACATAGCAATGTCAGGGGGTTTGGGAGCAAAAAATATTTTTATTGCATGACATGTTGTGTTATGGCATGCCTCCTGAAAGATGGCTATAAGGGAAGAAGGAGGAGGAAGCCATATTTTCTACTACTGTAGTATTAAAAAAATTTTCATTTTTATTCATGATTTTGTTTGCAGTGTCATTTTTTGGAGAAGTTTTCATATGACGTTGCTGTTTGTATTTGGATTCAGAACATTTATCATTATTTATAAGTCTTTAAATCCTGTAAGTATTGACTTTATTTTACATTAGGCTATAAATTGCTGGTATTTTCAAGAGAAATAAATTTGATAATTCACTAGAGTGAATTGTGAGAAATATGTTTCCACTGTGGTTGATGGCCATTGATAACATTATAGCCATGAAATTTGATCTGCCATTTTGACATTTTCTTGGTCTAGTGGTAAGTGTGGCCGCCAATATCATAACAGTTCTAGGTACAAATCCAACAATGTATTTACATTTGTTTTTACTTCCTTTTTTGTTTATGTGCTTGTTTTAACCTTGAATTAGGAAGGAGAATCATGTTACTACTCATATTTTCTCTGCAAATATACACAGCAGAGCATAAATCCTAAAGCAGCTGACATTACAGTGCTGGATGCTGTAAGAAATCTGCTACTTCAATTTTTTTATATATTGCTAGTCAATACATTAAGCACAAAATACATGAAAATTTGTTTATTTCAAGTGAATAATGGATACTTTTCATCTTGTGAGTTAAAAACTCAGTTTTCACTCATGACTTTGCCACTTGTGAAATACAAAGTTTTTCACCCACTCTTTGAAATTTATCCGTTATTCACTCAATGCAAGCCAATAGCCTCTATATAATTGCTTTATAAACTTTGTCAAAATCAGATATTTCCTATATTTGTTAAATTTTAGATTTGGTATTAAAAAACAACACAAACACTGATAATTCTGTGCAACTAGTTTTGCATTTAATACATGCTTCTTCAGGCACAAAATGTTTTGAAAGAAACGGATGACATCTTTATATTTTAAAATAACAATTACGTCATTATGTAATGTCATAAATGATATGCATCATCATT
This sequence comes from Megalonaias nervosa, assembly GCA_016617855.1. Classification (NCBI taxonomy): domain Eukaryota; kingdom Metazoa; phylum Mollusca; class Bivalvia; order Unionida; family Unionidae; genus Megalonaias; species Megalonaias nervosa. Next base: position 75,207 of record JAECUM010013511.1, on the reverse strand, counting down.
ACAATTATATATATATATATGACAGAATCTAAAAGATACACGAGTCCCTAATGAAACCTGAATCAGTAAAATAATTAAATTAAATAGAGACAAACAGTCATACATATAATTATATTGTTATAAAGGATATACAATTTATCAATTTATCAAGTGATTATTGGTAAATGTAATATGCAATATGTTGGACAAACACTTCAACAAGTTTCTAAGATAATGAATAATCATCGCTTTCATATAAAAAATTATAGAAATCCCACTTTACCTCAAATATTTCAACACATTTTAATACCAATAATCACTCTCTACTCGATTTTTCTTTCATGCCAATAGATATTGTGCATGGAGACATCAATAGACTCATAAAAGAAACTTACTGGATTCATAAATTAGATATTTTGTATCATAATGGCCTTAATACCAATGCACTATATAAAATTGTATAAAATAATTTATTTTATTTAAATTGATAAATTGTATATCCTTTATAACAATATAATTATATGTATGACTGTTTGTCTCTATTTTATTATTTTACTATATTTGTTAAAGAAATTCCTATATTTTTTCCTATGTTTTTTGCACTGTTGCTATATGCTTATATTGTAATCTAAAAATCAGCTTGACAGTCTGAAAGAAAACATATTTTCCTTCTACATGTATACGAAAGAAAAGATATTTTCCTTCTACATGTATACTATGATTAAAACTACATGTTCAGGCATGCATCTCCTATTCATCCAAAGTTACTTTATTGGTACAATTTTGTGTATGTAAATATAATTTTGAAAATGCATCTGATATGTTTGTAATAAAATAATAAAAGAAATAAAATTGTTACTGATCTCTTTTTTCAAATTTAAAGCTTGAAAATCTCTTATATGATAATCCAACAGCAATAGTATTCTTTTGCTGCTGTTAATGTCCAACGGCAATAGCAGAAAAGAAAATATTGTTCTGCTGCTATCTAAATCAGTTTTATGGTGATTATACAGAAGACATGTGACACAGACCAACGCAGTACATGTAGATGACCTTGCTATATTATTCATGAAATCAGAGCTATTTTTTACACCCACCATAAGGGAGAGCATATCATGTTATGTTGCTATCCATCCATCTCTATCTATCAGTCTGTCCACTCATTCTGTTCTTTATTTTGTCTCAGCACAATAATTTGAGTTCTCTATCATCTATCATTACAAAAATTTGTAAACAGCTTGTATTTGAGATAAGTGCAGCCTATTGGTTTTGATGTCTAAGGTCGAGGTCAATATGACTGCAAGAACATAAAAATTGCTTCTGCACAATTACCTAAGTTATGTATGGCTTGCTTATGGATTTAAGACGTACATCCAGTTTGGGATCAATAGGTTAAGGTCTTCATGACTGAAGAAGGACAAATGGTCTCTGCACAATAACTTCAGTTCGGCATCCCAAACCTGGACTAAACTCTGCTGACTGATTTGCACACTGAGTAAGAAAGATGCATATTAATTTTGGACTGATAAAGTCAATGATCAAGGTCTTTGAACAGGAAAATAAAATATGGTTTCTGCAAAAAGGTTTCAGTTCTTGACCATGTGCCTTAAGTGGCTTACACATTGAGTGAAAAAGAAGTCTATAGATTTTGAAGAAAAATGATCAAAGATCAGGGTCACTTACTAAAACAAATAAAAATGCTTACTTTTAAAATAATAACTTTAGTATTAGACAATGTACCTTGACTAAAGTTAGTAGTGTTTACACTGAAGGAATGGACAAGGCCTATTAATTTTGGGGTCAAAAGGAGAAAAGTCAGGCCCATGCAGCTCGAAGAAAAATGTGTTTAAGCACAATAACTTTGTGGATTGCTCTTGCACTTTGGATTATAAAGAAACCTATAAATTTAGGGTCTGTAGGTCATCATATTTCTAATGAATATATATATATATATATATATATATATATATATATATATATATATATATATATATATATATCAGGGATGGATCGGTAGGGATTTTTTTTTATCAAGTTGGCTTTCTCCACTCCCTTTTTATCATTTCCCCACCCTTCTCTCATCCCTATTTTTGTCAACCCCCTAATTTTCTTTTTATTATTATTACTGCCAGGGTGGGGGTGGGTGTGTCACACCAACCCAGCAAGATCAAATTTTTATCTTAAAACCTGGCCAGGCTAGGTATTTCTGGTTACCTGTCCATCACGTGTGTGTGTGTGTGTGTGTGTGTGTGTGTGTGTGTGTGTGTGTGTGTGTGTGTGTGTGTGTGTGTGTGTGTGTGTGTGTGTGTGTGTGTGTGTGTGTGTGTGTGTGTGTGTGTGTGTGTGTGTGTGTGTGTGTGTGTTTATGCCCCTGTAGTCTTTATGTAACAGAAAGAAGCGAAACCAACAAGTTTAGTAAAATCAACAAATAAATTTATCTCTCTAAGTTAGAAAGTAAAACTTTAAGAGGAACTGACAGGATTATGAATTAAATCCTAAATAATCCAAAATGTTCTGTCACTAGTCCAAAAGTATAGAGTGTTCTGAATGAATTCCAATACTGAATATGCTTATGTACCAATAGTCTAGGTGTATCACAGTGATAAAATCCAGAATGTCTTTGATTGAATTCACAATAATCCCAAAATTGTGTTTTTGTCCAAAATGGCAATGAACACTTATAGTAATTAAATAAATGATTCCTCTCAAATTATATTTTCACAAAATTAACTTAAAATGGTAAATCATTATGTTCCTCTGCTAGTCATTGAATTTTCAAGCTGCAAAAAAATTATCAATTGTTGAAAAAGATATTAATTAGAATAAATTACAACAGCTCTTTTGTGAATAGGCTCACTGTATGTACTTGTTTATTCATCACATCCAGCTGCAAACTATAAAGACCCTGACTGCCAGTACATTATGCAACAGCAGATCTGGATCTGTACAGGAATAATTATTCAAAACAGAGAGAGAGTCCACCAATCTAAAGTGTACAGGTTTTATATCACAGAAACAATCACCAAGTAAACCCTCAGAATTATGCAAAACAACTATGTGAAATTTCATTATGTTTCACATCTATACATACCTAACACATGGAACTGGCCTGATAAATCAAATAATCAGTTAACTGATTGGTGCACATTTTTTAAATCTATGATTGATAAAAAGAAACAAGGTATGATTTAGGAAGACATTTAAACATCGTGAAAGTTATTCATTTACAATGACTTTAGAACTGCTGTTTTTTTAATCTCTACCACAGGAATTTCACATGACAAAAGTTAACTAGTTACTACCGTATGTACTCACTTATAAGCTGAGTCAAACTGCAAACAACAAAGATCCTGATATGCTGTAGCATAATACACCAGCAGATTAGGGTCTATGTTGTTCGTTCTACTGATTACTCCTAACAAACTGCACAGACCCAGATTTACCAATGTATTATGCAATGGCAGATCTGGGTCTATGCAGTTTAGTTTGCATTTGGACTCATCTTATAAGCAAGTATATATGGTTTCTATTTTTTTTTTTTTTTTTTTACCAATGAGAGCAAGGGATTCCATTCAGTTTTAACCTGGTACTAAACTTCCATTCCACTCTCACATTATTTTTCATGGTTACAGTTGATGCATGGCACATTAAAATTATACAAATTGTCTAATACACATTTTAATTTATTTAAATTAAGAGCTCCATGTGGGACAGTTAAAGAAATATACGCATAACACTCTTAGGTGGATGAGTGTTGTCTGTTTCTCTCACCATTGACTAACAAAGATGGCAACTACCTGTTATTGCAGTTCTTATAGAAATGAAAAAGAAATTGTATGAATTATTTATATTCCACCTCCCCACCACAGGAGTCTATAGTAATCCTTGTATCCATCTGGTAATCAGTCTCATTAGTACAACTAGTTCCACAGTCTTTTATGGACTGCCATGATACATAGTAAATATTATGGTCATCACCTGTTGTAAATTTTTAGCCATGTTGCTTTCTTTGCACACATTTGATGATTCTATAGATAGGCTTAAGGGTCAAATCTGATCTTTATAGTTGTATAATTACGTTACATGGGAGAATTTTTATATGCTTTAAAATCTTGAGAGAACTTGTTCACCATCCAGTCAATGAAGCTGTGTGACCAACCATAGCTGACTTCTCTCATCCTCTAAATCTGTGACCAGTCCATTGTCTACATCTGTATCACTACCATTACAATTTGATAAATTATTTAAAAAAAACAGTGCTGCCTACATTGACATAATTTTCCAAACTCAAGAAAGTGCTGAATGAAATCAACAGCTTCCATTTTAAAAAGTGGAGAATCTGACCCATTTATCTTAAATAGCATCTACATACAGTATTGTGATGTAATAATGGTAATATCTCAGTAGTGGGTTTTCCCCAAAGTTTGCAATACAAAAACCAGCTCAAAATGGCTGATATTTATTGTAGACATCGAAACATGCTTCCATCATTCATGTGGTTGGTGCACAGGCATTCAGACTCAGTTGTATGTGAATTGGATGAAGGCATCTAGTAGTGCTTTCATGGAATACAGTAGAGGTGTCCAGAAGTGTTTATGTGAAGTAAAGGATTAAATGTCACTATGGGGACATATGGAGATTTAACATTATGGATGGCACTGTGCTGACCTATGGAAAATTAGCATAATGGCTATAAAATAAAGAATGGGCCCACTACAGAAACTTATTGAAAATGGAACATGATGGATGGCATAAATAGACAAATGTCATAGGATGGGAAAAGTATATGTACATGCATGCACATATATACATTGTTGCAGACCCATATTTGTCTTAACAAAATGATGCATACAAAGGGAAGTTGGGTAGTTGACATACTTGTACTAGTTCACATACAAATGGAAGTAGCTCATATATTTATACAGTACAACCTGTCTTGAGAGACCACTGCTGTGAGAGACCAACTGATTCGAGAGACCAGGATCTCTTTGCACATATTTATTGATTATATAGTGTTTCACCTGTTATGAAGGACCACCTGTCTTGAGAGACCATTATTTTTTGGCAGAAGAGGTGGTCTTTCAATACAGGTTTTACTGTATACTTATCATACAACATACCATCACACATACAAGGGTAGGATGATTCTTTAACACACATACAAATCTACAATCACACATGCAGATGCAGGAAGTAGGTCATATACATATACTGTGTACTTATCATACAACATACCATCACACATACAAGGGTAGGTTGATTTTTTAACATACATACACATCTACTATCACACATACAAAAGGAGGGAGTATGGTCTATTTAGTTTTTATACAATCAATAACATTTACAAAGGGAGGGATATTTTTATACACATATAAAAGGAGGGAGTATGGTCTATTTTTTCACACATGCAAAGGGAGGAGGAATCTTTTTTCATACATGCACACACAATCACACATACAGTGGGAAGGAGTAGGGATTTTTCATACATACTTGCATACAAGTATAATCACACGTACAAAAGGAATATTTTATGTTATTTCTAAACTGATTTTACCCATTAAAGGATGGCCAGGCCAGTTGTATATGCAAGAAAGAAGATGCATGCTGCATCATAAATATAAGATGCACATAATATATAAAACTTTTTTTCACAGGAATAAAATTCAAAATGAAGTCTGATTTTCTCAAATGTAATTTTTCAAATATTATTTCTTCACACATGCAAGAGAGGGAGAGAGAGAGAGAGAGAGTGTGTGTGTGTGTGTGTGTGTGTGTGTAATGGTGGGTTATGATGATGTGCCCTCCAACAATGACAATTCATTCATGATGTGCTAGGGCCTATGAAATAATGTTTTCTAGGAAAATGTTTAACAGCATTGTAGACAGTAAGCAGCCTTGACACATGCCAACTGTTGGTTAAAACCATTCTCCAGTTGTACTATTTACAAGGACTGCACTTTGTGCCTCAAGACATCTCCAAGGTTCAAGCTTCTTTAAGTGAATGGAGACAGTGAGCAGTTCAAGCTGATATTGCATATATTTGATACAACTCAATTATAGGTTGAATATCTGCTCTCCAGTGCTTCTTCCTGCTCTGAAACCTGCCTACTCTTCAGCAATGTCTTCCTCTGCCCAGGGTTTGTGTCTGTTCAGGAACACTTTCAACATAGCCTTTCTGGGATTGAGTAGAGTTGGAAGTTTCCTTTCTTTGACAGTGTTATGATGAGGGACTGAGTCCATGATTTTGCCAATTTACCTGTCTTCCAGATTTTGTTGCATATTTGAGTTAATAAATGACTCATGGTATCACCACTCACTCCTGTGAGTTTGGCAGGAATGTCGTCTTTGCCTGCTGAATTGTCTGGCTTGAATGACTTTATTGTTGCATCAGCCTCTTCTCTTAAGATGGGGAAGTTGTCATCAATCATTGTATATTATGATACACTGGTAACACTTTGGTCACCATTTGGTACGTAAGTGTCGAGTTCTGCACTCTATTCAGCCAATCTTTCCAATATCTTAACTGCTTCTGTTAAACTTTACTTTTGACTGTTGCTGCCTTGTAAATATTTTGATAGTTGCTGTCATTTGCATACTCATTTTATTCTATTATATCACCATTCTTAGCTTATCTTGAGTCTTTCTTATTGAAGTCTTGATCTTGGCATTGACTTGGCTGTAGTTAGCAACAGCTTGTTCGTCTCTTGTCATGGTTTGCTTAATTTGTCTTCTTTTGTCATATAGGTCCAGGAGACCATTGTTAATTTAGTATTTTTTTTATATTTCACCTTGGTTTTCCAAGTACTTGGTCTAAGGAGGTCTAATGATGAACAGATGTGCAGCAGCCAATAATTACATGATACGAGTCTCGAACTGTAATCGTAATTGTCACAGAATAAGGCAAGAAATAACCTGGTTTTGCCTTAGAACGATTTGATCATTTTCGTCATACATGCGTACAACATTACCTAGGGTGGATAACTGTGTTTCTAGTTAAGTGACTGAACTAGCATGTACCTCATTGTAGATTGCTTGTGACGAGAGACACTAAAAGCCCGGTATGCACTGGTATTTTACCCTTACTAAGACTCATTCTCCTGGAGATTTAAGAGAAGTTTTTTCTCTAAATTGACACATTGGTCTTTTGGATCTTGTCAAGGAGTGTACGTTCTCCATTTTTGTTCTACAACCATAGGAGTAAGTGTTAAATTTTTATTTTATTTGATATGTGAAGCATATACAGTTTTAATGTCGTAGCGTGAAATGTTGTCTTTACCACTAAAAGGATTTGAAACGTTGTGAACTTTTGAATTGCTACAAGTTGCTATTAAGAGTTTAATTTAGTAGCATGTATCTGTAGATTTTAATTCTGTACCTGTCATGACCAATTTGGTTTAATTTTAGCTGTGTGTGTGTTTGTGGGTATATCAGGCTGTCAGTTTGTCAGTCTGTATGTCTGTATGGGGATGGAAGCAGGTGTGACCATCAAGGCCATACAAGGACAGAACTGCTGATTTGTAAACTTGTGCGCATGGTGGATCCATGAAGGGTGTGTGTGGCCAACTCAAGAATTCAGGAGAACTGTGTGGTTTGACAATGGACACGTAAACCAGGTCAAAATGTTTCATTTGCAAGTTTTTACAAATATTTATGACTCATGCGTGGTTATGAATTGTACGGGCTGTACAAATGACCGAATCACGAGTCATGTGTTTGGTACAATTGTTATGTTGATTCAATTGATCATATTTGTTTGAATTGATGATGTTGTTTCAATTGAATACAATTGTGTTACCTTCATTACATGAGATTATTTGAATCTCACTTTCATTACATGAGATTATTTGAATCTTACTTTCATTACATGAGATTATGTGAATCTTACTTTCATTACCTTCATTACATGAGATTATATTAAACTTACTTTGATTATACAAGATTATATGAATCTTACCTTCATGTTTGAATATATGAATCACATTTTTGTTTTCCAATTTTTGAATGTTTAAGTAATCAAACGAGTCGTGTGTTTGGAGCGTGAAAGAATCACACTGTGTATGTTATAGAGGATATACATATTTTTATCGATTCATTTCATAAACTTCCATCTTTCATCACACTGTGTTATGTTGTCATTTAATCCAAGCATATGTTCAGGTCAAATCCTGTTACAGTTATTCTGTCTCGCTCGCTCCTGATGTTACCTGATGTCTTTGATCTGAACTTTGGAAATTGGGGGGGGGGGGCTGTTGTTCAAAAAAAGGTGTACTTTATTCTGTCTTGCTCACTCCTGATTTTACCTAATGTCTTTGATCTGAACTTTGGAAATGTTTTTTGGGGGGTTTTGTTTGTTTTTTTTTGAAAAAAGGGGTACCCAGTTTCTCATTTTATTACCTGGGTTATCATCAACAGGCAGGTACCCGTTGACAGCTTTAGTTGTTATGTATATTTAATGTATACCGTGTGCTTGACTTTCGTCCACGATTGAGGATAGAGTTGTGTGTCATGTTTGTAAGTAATAAGTTGTTTACTGATATGCAAGTTCAAGGTCTAGCATTATTTACAAACTTAGAAGGTTCTAGAAGCATAACCTTGTTTACAGGTTAGCAAAGTTTCCCAGATAATACTATTGCATCATACATTAGGCAACACGAGGTGAACAAAATTATTAATACCTGTTTTTCAATCAGATATCATTTGCGAGGAATCATTTATTTAAATATTCATTGGAATTAAAAAGTACTCATTGGCATTTTGGATAAAAACACTAACTTGGAATTATTGTGGATTCACTGAAAGACTTCATGATATGATTGTGATACATCAAGACTATTGGTACATGAACACATTCAAGATTACTGGAATTCATTCAGAACATTCCACACTTTGGACTTGTGATAGAACATTTAGGATTATTTGGGATCCGAGTCACAATACTCTTGGATCCTCTTAAATTTTCACTTTGTAATTTCGAGAAATAAATTTGTTTATTTTAATAAATTTGTTTGTTTTGGTTCTTTTTTGTTACTTAGTTTAAGACCATAGAGTTGTAACAATGCTTTCTGTTGTTGTTGTTGTAGGGTTTAATGCCATTTTCAGCACATGATAGGCTATACATGGCGGCCAGTATTAATGGTGGAGAAAAAACCCGGGACTTTCTGTAATTTGGTTAAAATTGTAACAATGCTTTCCGTAATTTGGTCAGAATCTTCTGGGCATTTTTTTTTTAATGTTAAAAAAATTAAGCCTTTTCTATTAGCCATGTTTTTAATGATGGATCAGCATAATTTGTACAAGTCTAATCTCCTTTACAACATCTTTCAGTTAAGTGCTGTTTTTTATTATTAAAATTGTTGCAAGATGATTAGTTTTAGTATTGATATCCACATTTGAAGACAAATGAGTGCAATTATTACACAAATATAAAGTCCTTCTTGTCAAATGTGCCATTTTTCGGTTTGATTCTTTTAAGAGGTTGTTAAGAAATTAAATTTTTTTCTATATTTAGTACCAGCTTAAGTGTTGGACTGCATATTGGAATAATATGGAAAAATGTTAAAGGATCTTATTCCAGGATACTGTCAAATTCTATGAGCTGTTTTTGAGAAGAATCTATTTAGTGATATTGAATGTTTAGTAATGGTGTAACTGATGACATCGTTTGTAGAAACATTATGACTCTTTATGGCAGGATATCTTCTGCAACATTTACCCAAATTGTGTCAGCTGTTCAGAAGCAATTTAAAGATTTTCTACTTTAAATAAAAGTGGTTACTGGTTGAATGGCACATGAAAGGTCATCATGCCAGGATGCTATATACAAGTACCACCAACTAACGACAGATGATGCCCCAGGCATAACCTTACCGTAGCCAAGCAAGCTAAAAACAAATGAACTGGCAAAATGATTCATCAAAACTTTGTTCAAGAGGGTATAGAAATTATAATTTATACATATGCTATGTTCCTTTACATGTATGCAAAGTTTGTTTAAAACAAGGAATAAAAAGCAAAATATGACAAGTTATTGTTTATTTATTTAAAATTGAAGAGAAAATAATAAATGATAAAATACCTGGAAAGCTAAGAAAGAATAGTAAACAAAGAATAAAGTAAACTAAACTAAACAAATAAAGTTAACTACACTATTATTAAATTAAATACATACATATCAATACAAACAAGCAAGCCTTACATAGCTGTGCACTTTATCTGGAAACTGAACTTTTAAAAACACTGCATGTACTAACATTTATCTACATTGCATTGATAAAACAAGAGGCCAAAGTGAGCCTGAGATTACTGAGCTCACTATTATCTAATGCCCAAATACAAGAGCAGCTGGCCAAGAAATCTGCAACAGTAAGTTTCTTTATGCAGAAATGTCTTCCAATGCTTAATATGCATTGTTTCTTGCTCATAATGGAAGTCATCCAAGAATCATGAATAAACCTATTTACAAAAAAAAAAAAAAAAAGAAAAAAATCATTCAAAGGGACAGATACTTTACTGGCTGAAAAGAATTTCCAAGAATTCAAGATATGACCATTTCTTCCTTTTAACTGTGGAATGCTGAAACCATGTTTGCTATTCTACAATGATAGCAAGAGTCTCAAATTAGCTGCTGTGATATTGGCTATCAATATGGCACCATTTTCACTTAGGCCCAACAAGTTTTGACAGGTAGTCTTCTGATGGAAACCCCACACTGATGTGACTTTCCGTTTTTATAGGAGCAACGATGGCAAATTTTGAAAATGGATGTCATGGTGGCCATATTCAGGTTTAGACTGGCACCATTTCTATTTAGTACCAACTACACATCTTAAGTTTTTGGTGAAAGCACACAGTTGATATGATCAGAGATCCAGACAAGCAGCAATAACAAGATTCTCTAGATATCCATTGTGGCAGTCATATTTGAAGTTGGATCAGCACCATTTACATTTATGACCAACTATAATCATAAGAAGTATTTCAAAGAAAACACCATGCTGATATGACCACTTTTTCTGAACAAATAGTGGTTACAAGATTCTCAAGATTGCCAATGTGGCAGGCATACTGAATGTCTGAATGACACCAATAGGACCAATTGGACATGACAAGATGTTTAATAAAATGCCCATGCTGATACAACCATCCAATCAAGAGGAGGAGTGATAATAGTTTCAATATGGCCAAAATTTTGTTCATATCGGACATCAGATTGACAAAGTTTTCACTTTAGACCAACTATACGTCATGAAAACTTTTTTGGGGTGAAAACTCCATATCATTATGACTTTTCATTCAGGAGCAGTGATAACAAGATTTTCAAGATGGCAACTATGATGGGCATATTTGACTTCAGATAAGCACCATTTTTATTTAGGTCCAACCAGACATCACAGTTAGTCTTTTAGTGAAAATCCCATGTTGATAGACCCATTCATTCAGAATGGGTAGCAATAACTAGATTTTCAAGCTGGTGATCATACTGATGTTAGAATGGCATCATTTTTATTTTGAATGTTAGAATGGCACCATTTTCATTTATGATGAATTAGTTATCAAAAGAAGTCTTTCAGTGAAAACCTCATATTGATATAACCATCAATTCAGATGGTGTCACAATAGCAAATTTTGAAGATGGCCATTGTGGAGGCCATACTGGATGCCCAAGCTGCACCATTTTCAATTGGAACCAAATAGACCATGGGATGAATATGTGTGTAAAGTTTCGTGTAATCCTCCAGGTAGCTCAGGAGCAGTAGTGATAACAAACTTGTGCTTATGGATGAACGATGGAGAACAGATCATCCCATAACGGATCAGACTTGCTAAACTATAACTACTACGGAGACTGAATCAGATTTTATTTCCATCCTGGCAATTATTAGTCATAGATGGGTTCTAAAATAAGTGAGATCCACACATATAAATAATATTATCCGATTGACATAGCTTGTTACATCTCCGAAGACGATATATTTCTCATGCAAATTTTATTTAGCTTTACTGGTCTTTTGTCCATTAATGTCCTATACCAAAATCTTGATAATGGGCTTCATCACCAAATTTGATAAAAATCCTGTAAAAAAATACAATCAACGAAACAGTAAAAAAAATTTCATCATATGCAAGATCACCTCATAAACACTGATAGGTCTTGCTCATAATAAAAATCAAACATCTTCATCATATGAGGCTATTTACCAAGTCTGATTAAAATCAGGTCTATCAGAAATACAGTCTTTCAGTGGCAACCAGCGCAGCCAATTGCATCCAAGTTCTGCTCATTAATATGCATAGATCTTGCTGAACAAAACACACTACATGGCTTATTTTGGTTTGGTTTGGCATTTTATGGCACAGCAAAGCCAGTAAGTTAGTAGTACCTTGGCAAGTGGAATAAAGTGTTTTGCCCAAGGACACATCATAGCAGCCAACCCAAGTTGATTCAATGGTAAAATCTGAACTTGCGCCCTTTAGGTCAAATCCTGTTAACCAAGTTTGATCAAAATATGATTAGAAATGGAGTCCCTAAAGTGTTGACAAGCTCAGCCAATCAGAGTCACTAAAGTGTTGACAAGCTCAGCCAATCTGAGTCACTAAAGTGTTGACAAGCTCAGCCAGCCAGTCACTCAAGTGTTGACAAGCTCAGCCAGCCAGTCACGAAAGTGTTGACAAGCTCAGCCAGCCAGTCCCTAAAGTGTTGACAAGTTCAGCCAGCCAGTCCCTAAAGTGTTGACAAGCTCTGCTAATCAGATACAAAGTCACCTCATTAACATATATGAATCTTAAACATAATTACACTCATCCAAATCTTAAGTCTTTAAAACAATTTGATCAAAACTGGATCAGAAACAGAGTCTTAAAAGTAATAACAAGCTCAGCCAATCACATACAAGTTCACCTCATTAATATGCAAAAATTCCATGAATAATCAAATTTTACTGTGAGATCTAGATCAGATAAGCTTAAAATAAAACATTGGTCAAATCCAGTGTGGTAACAAGCTCAGTCAATTGGATGTAAAATCAACTCATTTGTAATGCATGGATCTTGCTCATTTTCAATTTATAAAATGGACTTCAGAGTGATAACAATTAACTGTTGATGGACCTTAACAGATGATGCATGATAAAGCTAAAATTGAATGCATAATTATCACACAATATAATGGTTTAATGCCATCTTATCCCAATAGACTAATAAAACAGTTTTAAGAAAACTGCATAATTATTATTGTACATAACAATACTTACAGATAAAAATATCTACACTCAACAAACACACGAGGCAGAAAAATAATAAAAATTAATTACTCAATGTCTTAAAATCTACTGCATTATACATCACACCCAGAGAGACTTCAATCATTTTAGCATGTTAATTACAGTTGTGTTGCATGACATGTGAAATGTGTCCACGTCTTTAATACATAAAACACTGATACTGTGTCCAATATTTCTGTATACTAATTTTGGGGTCTAGCCCAAACCAAATAGGAACTCTTGGAAAAGAGCATAGCTTGACAATATGAAATAACTAAATGTGAAAAGCTGCAAAATATGGAAACACACAAAATTATATTAGCAAAGAAGTTTATATTACAAGCATTTTTTTGCAGAATATAAGCTATTTTTTAATGACTACAACTAACTAAATGTTGGTTTATATTAACATAAAGTGTTCCTCAAACAATCAATAATGTACAAATGGACATGTGAACAGGTAGACAGACAGATGAGTGGACATGACTTGAGATTATATCCACATAAGTGCATATATAAAATAGAAGTAAAACAAAATGAAATTTTGCGTTTCTTTATGATGGCATTAGTATCACATGGACACAACATCTTTTCTCTTTGAATAGTCAAGCCAAAATTTGGTCATAGTAACTTATTTATTGCATGGAAGTGCAGTATATCTCACAATGCTTCCTTTTATAAAGTTCAGTTATTGCCAAGGCAACATAAGTCATAATATTCAAACAAACAGCATTTTCCAAGATTTCTGTCATGTGTAAAAAATAGGCTACAATAAGCTTAAAGATGGGAAAAGCTTATTCTTTAGTATCCAAAATTTGACCATTCTGGCACTAATACATGCCAACATATAATGAAATAAAAAAAAGACCCAAATCATACAAAATAAAAAGGTCACAATGGACTAATTACTGTATGGTGGCCTACAACAATGCCAGATGCTTCCATGTCAGTTTCTTGATGACAGAATAAAACGTCACACTGACATAGTATTAAACACAAGCCTGCCTCCCCCCCCCCAAATTATATCTTTTTTTTTCTTGACCCCAACACTTGTTCCCATGCAGAGTATCAAAAGATTCCCTGTAAACATTATCTCTGATAACAAACACTTCTAAAAAGAAAAAAACATAATAACTGTTATGTCAACAGGACCAAATAGTACTAGAATACTGTAAGTAAGAGGATCATTGGTCCTGAGGCTGCACATCAGGTTGACACCTGCCTAAAAAATGCAAGAGCAGTTGGAAAAGAAATCTGGGTCAATAGGATGCTTCATGTTGAAATTTCCTCCATTGCTGTCGCAACAAATGTTTCAATGATTCTTCCGTTTCTGAATTTTCATCCATATTTTATGGCACATCCACATTACTGTCCAATACTGAAAGAACCCCATCCGGGGATGATTTATGTCCAAGTTGGTCAAATTCTGTTCAGTAATATCTTTAGTGTAAATTTGGTCTACATTAGCAGTAGGTGGATTGGCATTATTTGCACAAATATGAAGCCCTTTATGCCAGAACACTATCTGCAAAACTGGGTCAAATTCTGTTGAGCAGTTTTGCACATTTAAATGTTCTTTAATATTTTTGCACTGGTGACCAGGCCATATTTGACTGTGGATCAGCGTTATCTGTAAACCAAGAGTCCCTCTAAGGAGCTTCAGGTTCTATTTCCCAAAAAGAATTTCTTGAATAAGGCAACCTCTTCTTTCAAACTACTCAGTGATGATACCATGTCTGATTTTCTTAAGTGATAATAAGGTTCTGAAACTGGTTGCTCTGCTGGCCATATTAGATGTCAGTTTGGCAACATTTTTATTTTAGAGTAGTAATAAGATTGTCACAATAGCTGGATAATCTTCATTTAACATTGAAATAGAAAAATAACACAAGTCTTCTGGTGAAGTCCCCATGCTGACATGACATTTTGTTGATAAGTAGCAATTACATGGTTTTTGAAGATGGCTGCCATGGTGCCTATATTGGATATGAGTTGGGCACCATTTTCATAATGGATCAACTAGACATCATATTAAGTTTTTTGGTGAAAACCCCATGTCAGTATGACCATCCATCTAGAAGTAGTAATAACACTGATATATGGTACTAAGTTTCACTTACACAATGTACTGTGTTAGACTGATATTGTACTGCATTTCACCAACACATGGTGCTGTATTACACTGACATGGTAGTGCATTTCACTGAAATATGGTGCTGTGTTACACTGATAAACTGTACTGCATGAACTGCATTTCAATGACATATAGTATTGTGTTATAGTGACATATGGTACTGCATTTCACTGATGTGGTGTTTCACTGACATATGGTGCTGCATTTCACTGACATATGGTGCTGTTACCTGACACACGGTACTGCATTTCACTGACAAATGATGCTTTGTTACACTGACATATGTTACTGTGTTAAACTGACATATGGTACAAAAAAAACACTGCTGAGTATATTTATTCTTGCAATTGTACACCCAATTGCCAACATCATATTTCTGAGTCTCTCATCATGGTTATCAAAGATTAATGGAATCAAAATTTCCAATAAAAATTTTCTCTCACCACGAATTTCATGTCAAACACAGATGCACACACGCTCCATTGCTAAAGATATAAAAGAAAGGAATCAACTGCATTCCGCCAATGATTAGTCCCTATATCATCACCATCATCCCACTTAAAAAAAATGTCAGCAATTAGGAAAACATTATTCTATCATAAGCCCACCGCCAATTTTTTAAATCTGAAAGAGCCCTACCTCTCATATAACAAGTTTTGATCTGCACTCATTTTAGATAAGAAAATAATGCTAGCCAATGATACTATAGGGCACATTTTAATCTGCATTCATTATAGATAGAAAACAATGCTAGCCATTCAAATTATGTGACATTTTCATCTGCACTCATTAAGGATAATAAAACAATTCTTGCCATGCACACTGCATAAAATTACCCCCACACTCACCCATATGAAATCTTTTCTGTGCATATACAATTCCCTGACTCTTCAATAAAATTTAATTTCCCTGACTTGTCAAAAATATCCCTGACTCTTCCAAAAATCGGATAATTTTTAGACTATTTTCTAACCTGTAGAAATGTTAGCGACTTCATACTGCATTAGCAGATCAAGGTCTATGCCGTTAGATTGAAATCATATATAAAATAGTGTAGAATGTTTTAAAACACATATTTTAAAAATGTAGACACTTTACAACAGCACAAAACCTGATCCATCAGCATGTTCTATGATGGCCAATCTGGTTCCATACTTTTGCCCCATGTAGATAATAGAGTACTTCCTGCCCCATGTAGGTAATATTTAGATTGAACTGGATATTTATTAATTACCATAATGAGCCAATAAGACAGTAACTGTGCATATAAGACTGGAAACAATAGTGAAATATACATCATGGCAAAGATTAAAGATTTATTTTATCCCTAAAATGTATTTCCTGCATACTATAAAAAAATGTGGAAATAATTATATAGAAAGTAAACTGAGGTAGTTTAGTGAAATAAAAAACCACAATCTATTTATGGCAAGATCTGCCATGTTATATATTGAACATGACTCAATTATAAAAAACGATCAATCATAAACATCATCAATTATATACATGAACAATTATATACATGAAAAGTGTGTTTAAGGACTCTGAAGAGAAGCGGAAATAAAGTAGTAAATACAATCGTACACCCTTGAAGAAATAAGTCACAATTTTGAAATACTAGTTGTCAATCCAGTATCGTGAATATCAAATACCCACATCTAGAAGCAATTTTAACAAACTTATGTTATAAATCTCAAGCAACAAGACTATCAAATAGACATGTGAAATTTATCAAATCTATTACTACATTTAAATTTCTCAATATGTTGGCAAAATTTGAAGCAGGTTTTGAACCGGGGATCACTGCCATTAGTTGCTGAGGATTTGAAAGTGGTAAATAACTCATGAAGCAAGAGACCCTTGAAGGGAATGATGCTCTCCAGCCCAAAAACAATTCCCATGAATCCTAGATAACAGTTTGTTTTTCTTAACTGATTAATGTTGAAATCACCTGATATTCTTCAGCAATATGACTTTCCATTTAGCAGCTTTTCAAAATGGCTGCTGTGGTTGCCATTTTGGATGTCAGATTGGCATCAATATGTCTTTTGGTGAAAACTCCATGTTAATATGCTCATGCATCCAGGAGTAGTGAAAACATTTTAAGACAGTTGCCACAGTAGCCATATTATAGGTCAGATCCATGCCATATTCATTTAATAACAAACAGAAATTGTGATGTGATGTGATTATGATTTTTAACATAGCTTTAACAATTTTTCAGTCATATCGCTACGATGTCTGCAGTGTGACAGTTTACAGTGATGTTTAGCACTGGGGCATCATGCCGCAGACATGTAGCATGATGTCCCACCCAGTCACATTATCCTGACACCAGGCCGACCAGTCCTAACACTAACCTCTTAATGCTGAGCGCCAAGCGAGGCAGCTGTTACTACCATTTTTGTAAGTCTTTGGTATGACTCGACTGGGGATAGAACCCACGACCTCCCGCATCCGAGGCAGACGCTCTAACCACTAGGCCACCGGAGCAGTGAAATTAAAATAATTCTGATGAAAACCCCATGTTGATATGAGTTTTTGTTCATAAGTAGTAGCAATAACAAGATTTTCATAATGGCTACAGTGACAGTCATATTAGGTGTCCAAGCAGCAAAATATTTATTAAGGACCAACTAAGCTCCTTGGGATGAATGTGTGTGTAAAGTTTTATGGGATTCCTCCAAATAGTTTAAACCAAGTTTCAATAAGAAACTTTTGTTAACAGATGGACAAATGATGCAAACCATCCCATGAGTTTAAATCAGTGACCATTTGGGTTAAAAATCCTTTATCTTTGGGGATACAATTCACAGTGTAGCAACTCCAAGGACGAATTTCTTTGATTTATTTATACAATACTTATTGAAAATGCAACAATTCACAAGATATTTCAAAATCAAAAAGGTATTTTCTATTACTAAGAAACTGGATGAGGTGGAAAAATAACTGGGTCAATGAATACAATAACTTTGTCAAGGGAGGGGGGAGAAGATAGAAGATAAAATTACACAAGTGATCTGGTTATGACCCATGATTATAAACAACTGTATAATAATGACCCAGGAAAAATAACCTTGTAAAACAATGGTGTTCAATTTATATAATCAGAAAAAATTAACAAATTTAAGATAACCAATTAATTAAGTAATTAATCTGACTGATAGGCTGTAATAAATACTAAAGATATAAAATTATACTGATACATACAGGCATTACAATGTTTTCCGTGACATTATACCGCACTGAAATCGGATAAACAATCAATACATGTTATCTAATTGCAACCAAACAGATAATGGATAATAAATATACAATCAATCTTTACAATCCAACTTTTTGAGCTGGTTAGAAGCCACTGTTCTCCAAATTACATGCCAAAAGTGATGCAGAAGTCAGAAACATTACCATATATCTGCTACCAAGCCATTTTTAGACTGACAATTATGACTGGTAATGTAATTATATAATTTACCCACTTGCAGAATTTTGACATCACCAAATATAAAACTGAAGCAAAATGGATAATGATAAATCTATTATTCTGACCACTTCTACACATATACTTAAACGAGTAATGGCGACTGGAAGGATAAATTTCATGAGTGATTAGGATTATGATCCCTATTATTAACAAATTTTTATCAGAAAAACCAAGTAAAAAATCCAGCATTCTAAATTTATGGTGTCCTTCCACCACTTCATTGCAGTATTTTATTATACTCAATTTGTTACCATGGCTGCTAAATTACATTCCTTGCACTGCACATGTGAAAAATAGCAAAATAATTTGTTTTGTTCAGTGTAGGCATTTGATAGCCTATTCAAATGAAGTCCCCTTTTAATGGGCAAAATACAGCTTTATCTAGAAACAAAAATTCCCATGGAACAGTAAGTTTGGCACATTATTATAATGTAAAGAGTTATTGTTTTTTTACTTGGTCACTTGATATAGCCATTGTGGTTTCAATAAACTCTTCCAAGTCTGTCTGAAAGTTTGGCTGTACATCTGCCAAACTGTCCCATGAAAGCTCTGAAATATTATCCAAAGTACCAGAACCCTGTTCAGTTTCTGGAGATGGGATATTTAATTCCGTGTCATCCAGACTAAAAATCTCTTGAAAATTAATGCACTGCCTGTTATTCTCATCACGATAATAATACGCCAACACAGAGTCCATCTGATTTGAGACACGCAGACATTGATCAAATGTGTCAAATATCTGCATACATGGGACATTAAAGGCAGCACTGGGCACGTGCTTGGGGTCAGTTTGCGCCGAAGTATTTTGCCCCAATCTGCCAGACTGAAGCTGAATCTGACTTATTTTGAAATGGTCAAGCTTTCCCTCCAATTGATGCTGTGATTTTGCAGTGTCCTGCACAAGTGTATCAAAGTCCACCGCGAAACCAATGTTAAGATTTCGAACTGTTGGCAAGGGATGCTGAGACCGAGGCTCATTTCCACCTGACGACCTTGAAGCTGATTGCTGTGCATTATCAAAGTTCACTTCAGTAATAGCCAGTTGACAGGAGAACCTAAAATATATAAATAATAGCCATCAGAAAAACAGCTGATCCCCTTGACCCACCAATGATATTACAAACGCAAAATGAACATAATTTTGCAATTTCATGTCCAGTGAGCTTGATCTCTGAGGTGTCCTGGTAGGCCTAGCATTAAGACTGCAACATTTACACATATAAATAGCTTAGTAACATAATCTGCAGATCAGGGTTTACGTTGTTTGTTCTACTGATTATCCTTAACAAACTGCACAGACCCAGATCTGCTGGCACATTGTGTGAGAGCAGATCTGGATCTGTGCAGTTTGCAGTTGGACTCGTCATAAAAGCGAGTATATACAGCAAGATATCTGTAAAGCCATTGGTCATTACAAATGATGTCATCTTTGATGTGAATAAGGACACACATGGGACCGCTTAAATTTGTCCATTATGGACAGGTTAGTTTTTAAAGAGGTTTAAAAAGAATCAAAGTTTTCTGAGATAATGGTAAGTTATATTAGAATGTTAAGAATGAAATCAACATAAATTCAAAAGTTGTCTGACCCTGAAAATTTGATCATGGTGACCTGAAAAGATATTGGGATCTTCTGAAGTCATCTAAATACCCAGTAAGGTCAAGTTCTGTTCTAAGGTCTTCCTAACCTACTGAAAATACATCAGGAATGTCATTCTGTAACCATGAAAATTTGCTCAAGGCCACAAAAAGCTGATTAGGCATCTGAACTTCAAGTCAAATTTATTAAGGTGGTTCTAAAGCTGGACCAAAGATTTACTAAAGTGAATCAAAAATCTTTGGCAACAAAAATCACCAGACTGTGTGAACAGAGAAACAGATTAAACGAAAGGAAAAGAGTTGCAGGCTTCAAAACTGTACTGACCTCTGAACCACAAAGAACACTGACAAATCAATCTCAAATAGAAATCAAGGAATCATCATATGAAATTCAATCTATATTTGCATAGTCGGATTAAATTTAAATGTGAACACATGGAATGACTTTTCGTGAAAAATGCAAATAAAAAAAGATGAGATTGCAAAGAATAACCTTGACTTATTATGAGATAGTGAACAATCACTAAAGAAATGAGAGACTTTAAAAAGAAACAGAAGCAAAACTGCAACAAAATCAAAAGATGTTTAGTTCATTAAAACTTGAAATAATTCTATTTCTGAAAAATACAAAATCAAGAAAAGTTGCAACTGTTATTAGATAGTGAGCCAAGAAAAAAATAAAATCTAAAACGATGCAAGTTATGTAAAGGAATGAGTCAACAAGTTTAAGAACTCATATACTAAATAAAATGGCTGATCAAAGGAATTAAATTTGAATCTAATTCTGTGTCAAAACTGCAACAAAAATGAACACTCGAAACTGCAAGAACATCTTCCACATAGTAGACCAAAAATTGCAAATGATACACACGCTGATATCATTTACAACTGTGCCCTTGAACTAACAGCTAAAAGCTGTGACTGAAAAGGTGTCACTTGTCATTGCAAACATATCTTCGGACACAAGTTGTGGACATCTGATTTTCCCAATTGAATCACTGTGTAAACAAATGTCAACCAAGGCCACTTTCTGACAGACTTATATTTCATTAGATTACAATTGTGGAATAAAAAACTGATGACTGAACTTTGATGGAACAAAAAAAAAAAATCAACACATCTGTGACATTAGATAGTGGTAATGTTATAAATATTTGGTTTGATTGTGTAGCACATGAAACTGCAACAACAACAACACACACATTAAATAAAACATTTGTTAAAGCTAGCAGAACAGCATACCAACAGGCATCAACAACCAAAGAAAGAGAAATGCGCACTCAGGAATACATCTCTAGCTCTATAGAAACTTGCTTTTACAAATGAATGACAGGGCCAGTAATGAAAAACTAGCCAACTGATTATTAAATGATTGGATTGATGAAATTTTGGAAGACTTAAATGGTGACAAGAAAATTAAGCAAAGTTTATGTTGAGTCTTGCTTTCCATAATTTATATTATGTTCAGCATCAATGAATAAGAGTTAAAAAAAAGCTGGAGTCATGGAGGTGTTGGTCATGATATAATAATGTTCTTTAAATTACTGAGTAGGACTGACATGCTAATTGAGCAAGCTATACATGCAATTTCTGACATATTTTGACAAGCAGCTGATCACCACTGTGCAGGAGACAGCTGGGAATCTCATTGCTCTACTAATGAAATTAATTCTATCATCAGCATTTACAGTGGTAACAGGCTCAATGCTATTTTTCAAACAGCTGCTCAAGTTTATATACACAGAAATGATTTCTTGCTCAAAATGGAAACAGTTGCTTATCCCAACCTTAAAGTAAGATCAGTGAAGACGACCATAATTTAATGTCATGTGTATGATGCCACAGTGTTTAAAAATGTTCTATATGAAGGTAACAGGACCATAATTATTGGAATTTAATTGTATGTGGCAAAAGAGCTGTATCTCGAACTTTATCAGATCCTTCTCTGACAACTACAAGCAACAGCCAGACACACCTCTAAATATGACAGGAAACTTGTCAGCATCAGATTGCTTAAGTTTTTTTTTAGCAAGATTGTTAAATTTTTTAAAACCATCAGCAACAAGATTTATTTTTCATACTCTTAGAAGATCATTGGGAACTCGTGTTTGAATTAACTAAGTGTAATATGTCAATGATCATATTTAACGAAAAACAGCTGTTTAATTTTTAAGGGTGGGGGGAAACAGTTTTTTCTAAAACCAGGTGGGACAGTTGTTTTATTTTTACTGGGGGTGGGGGTAGGGTGACAATTGTTTTATTCTTTACCAGCTGTGGACAGATGTCTAAAGCAGCAATGTATTTAAGAAATCAGGCAGACCAAATTTGCTCAAGTCATATGAGAAGCCAAAGTGCTTCAATGCATCATCATGTATCAGTACAACTATTGACAAGGAACAGGGTAGGTGTGATGACATGGTTCAAAGAGGTATCAAGCGAAAAGTGGAATGATTATATTAAAGTGACAGAGACAGAGGATGTGAACTACGAGAAACTCACTTTAAACAAGAGCAACAAGTAACTTTAGACATTCCCAATAAAAAGTTCAAGGCTAAGGTAAGCAGTAATGATAAATGGCAAAACAACAAAGACACAGCAAGATCGGAATGGGAGACACAGTAAGAATGACGATGAAAACTAAGAACCAGAAGTAGAAAATGTTCAGTCGATTATGGATGATGGAGAGGAGGCAGTTGTAAAATTTGTGCCTTCATGCCAAAGACCTGGACACTTTCAATGACCAATATGAGAAGCGAAACAAACATTGAAAAAAACAGTTTGTCTTAAAAAAAAAAAAAAAAGGATTTGTATCAGATTGTGTGAACATGGGATGACAGTGATTCACTAAAGAAAAGAATTGAGGGATACTTAGGGTGTCTTCGAGTTGTTTAAAAATCTATGCTTTTAATAGCAGTAATACAATTTAAACTACTAATGGATTACTTTCCTGTTCCAGGTTTCCTAGTTCCCAGTTCAAACTAATTATTACCTTCAATTAGTACTGGAGGGCCATAATTAAAAACAACATTCCTAGTCTGATTCCTTAGTCACAGTCAATGTGCGGAATAGCTTTCTCTTTTTTCTTTGAGTACGTGCATATACATGTGTGCCAGATCACTCAATAAAATTTGCCTTTGTTGTCATCTCTGAGTATCTTGTAGCACATACCTTACTGGGCTGACTGAGTGTTTGTCTTTTGTGTGGACTGTGTGTGTGTCTCCTTCCGCCTTCTTTCCTCGGTTTTTTTGAGTGTTTTCTGTCAAAAGAGGAAGATATTCCATATGTTGGCTATGACTAAAGATTCAGACTTGGAACACACCCAATTCATGTCCTCGAAAACTATAGTGGTCCACCTCTTGAATGCCCCCCCCCCGACCAGTGGCAACCTGCTTCTTACGGCCAGAATCCCTTAGCACTGACGAGTGTGTGTTCAAAAGTACCCTTCAAGAATGGCCACCCCTCCAACGCAACCAGCATATTTGTACAAAAATGTAAAATGTTCCCCTCACAAGCAGCCACTTTTTAGTCTAAATGTGTCCAGAACCAATAATTAATTCATATCGTAAAGTAAGTGATCAGATTATCTCTACTGTTGATACCTGTCTCCCGATGTCAGTTTTCTGTTACTTAAAGACGTGTTGGCTAAAGTATATGTAATGCTAAGATTAATCATTATCTACAAATGCCAATGTTTACAGGAAATGGGCTCAACAATGTTGTGAAATAGTTTTGGGCTTCACACATTTGTCGAGTTCTTCTCTTTGATGATTATAACTGTACAAAATTGTCAAGATCATAACTTGGTCAGCATAGGCTAATATAGATTTTGTGGATTAGTACACACAGAGAAATTAACCTTGAACAAAACAGGGTACCAGACAAAGACCAGAAAAATGATGTGACAATACATCTATCGCTTCCTTTATGAAGAAGGCATTTTGTCCACTCTACAAAAGTTTCATCTGCAAAATTAAATCGCATATAGCTGGCAACATCCAAATAAATCATTACTAAACATTAACATGTCATCACATAAACGGAGACGTATTACTTTAGAAGAAAGTTGGTTATTCTACTCAGTGACATCGGGGGATGGGGGGGACCTTGCCAAACAATTTTATACAGAAAAGACATGAATAAAACAATTTTAAGCTGAAAAGACTTGAATAACCGATCAGGAGATTATTCAGCAGCTGTGGGAAAATGGAGTAAATGGAAAGAAAATTATGTATGTACCAAGATTTAAATGACATTTTTGGATGGTTTTGCAAAGTGCATGACAACAATACCTGCTTGCATATCGCACTTATGTCAAGAATAAGAACCACTGATGTATATTTAGTTGAAATAACTCTATCATTATGACAAGAAGAACCTTTTAATAATTAATGTTACTTTTAAAGGAAGATATTAAATGAAGATATTAAATGCACTGAAGTATGTAGCTTTCTTACTATGTACATTACATATACTTCTCACAAAAAATCTAGTCCCCTTCTGGAAAGACTATCCATCTTATAAGGCCACTTTTCCAGTGCAGAAGGGGTGGCCATATAAAAGGGGGACCACTGTAATTGGAGAAGCAAAATAATTACCTTGGAGTGGTCACTGAAAGTCCCAGAAAAGGAGAGCAATGTAGGTAGTACATAATTAATCTTAGTTTTATCCTCTACACAACATTTCGATATCCCACACACACTACATCAATGAACGTTTGTTAAGATACCTCCAGTAAATTCATGATGTTCAAATACTTAAAACATACCAGTTTCAATGAGCTTACAGAGTGTGGTATAAACAGAATTTTGTCATATCCATTATTATTATGGTGCAAAATGAAATTCAATAATACTTGCCTAGTGATGATATGGGGTGGAGGAATTTGCATAGAAAATCACTATTCAAAGTGCAAGATCTGAAGAATATATCATACTTTTTCTGAGCAATAATGGAACTGTATGCATGAAGCAGAATACGCCATAGGTCGTCTCATTTGATTTTTTTAATCTCAAAACCATACCTACCTTATATACTTTGCCTTTTTGGTTTTTTAAGGTGACAAGCGAGGTGGTATATAATTTACGTAATGAAACTATAATAACCATATTTTGATGGTATGATGTACATCATTAAGTCATGTCAACTAATCAATTTTGGATATTTAAAGGTACTTACAACCAAAATTTGACAAATGTTAAATATTAACTCTTTAATGAGGAGCTATTTTTCACTGCATCACAAGTAATGTCATATATGGATCCAGCAGACCAAGATCTATCTTGTGTGCAATTTGACTCGACTTATAATAGAGTATATATGACATATAAGGATATTTTATACAAAGAACAGAACAGTGGAAACTTTAACTCACACTGCTATTTAAAATGACAACTTCTCCAGAGAAACAAGAACAAAATTATGTAACTAATTATGGTTTAAAAAAAAAGATTTTTGAATCTGCTACATAGGGATTTCTGAAAATAAACTGCAATAAAAATCATGAGTGATGAAGGTCAGGATGTTATGAACCATAAACCAACATGTTAAAAATTTTCCCCAAACAATAATTTTGCAATGAAAAATTCCCAAATGCTAGGGATGGGAACCCCAAAATTTTGTTGCTGGAATCATCACGGACTAAAAATTCTGAAAATGACTCACTTTTTATTAATATAAATCTGCTGAACCATTGGTTTTAATACAGATATTTTCATAGTTTAAACTGTTCTGAAAAGGTTTCAAGGAACTTTTTTATTATGAGCAAGTTTCATGAATTGTTGCCATCTTAAAAAAATTTGACAGGGGTTGCTGATAGCGGTTTTCATGTGAATTCCATTAAGAAACTTTATGATGTACCACCTGAAATCTTGTACTTTTTGAGGGAATGCAAGTTGTATAACAAATACTGACAGTGTACCTTGAAGATTATTTTATTTAGTGTATCCTTTTATTTTATATATCTTTTATAGGATCTTAAATCAGACATTTATCTTTTAACTTGTTGTATTGTATGTTTACATTTATTTGGATGGGTTTATCTTTCCTACTTTTTATCTTTACATTTTTAGAATGAACATTTTAATTGGCAAGGATAGTACCATCAGATACCCGACCCCACCTCCCCAACCAGCCAATTAAATGCCACTGTGCCCTTGAAAGCTGGGTTCAGGTCATCAAAACATCAACGGACCATGGAACCCTCCTACGGCATCTGCATATTAAAACTGCTCCAGTTTGGTCAAACAAATTGATGTACCCACTGAAGTTACATTCTGTGACCTTTAAAATATGGCCACAGTCATAGAACCTAATTTGCAAGGTATCAAAATATTCAATTTGTTCTGATCTAGTTTATAAGTCTTTGAAATATCAAGTTAATATGTCTTCAGGTTGATTAATCTCTAGCCTTAGCCTGTACTTACCATACAACTGCAGAGACCTTCTGCTTCTAAAGACACTGTTATGTGAAGCACAAAGTGATATCACACTGTCACATAATATGAAACTATAATGCTAATAACAGAAATGAGATGATTATTTAAATGGAATAACCCACAGCTATTTTTGGAAAAAATATTTAATTCTCACCGAGCTGTGTACCGTCTCCTCTCGTGCTGTAGGTGTGCCTGCACGGCTCGACAGACTTCCCTAAGCTCTCTGCAGCAATGATGGACATCATGGGGCAGGCTGGGAAGATACTGCAGGAACCTGAAGCAACAATGGTATTTAGTTTGTAAATTTATTTCAATGTTTCCTTCAAGTATCTTTTCAGATATAATATTACTTGTGAAATGCAGAAATTTGATCCAGCATATTCTAAATGTTATGTTTTTTTTTGCAAACTATGTAAATCAAGTTTACTTTCTTGTGTTAATTTTTAAACATTCTACCTGGTCATACGTACTGTCTTGCTAACTTCAAAAATATTTTATACTTGTGAAAAAGTTGCATTCAAAAGTAATCCATTTAACATGAAGTAAAATATGACACCAACCTCATTGTAAAATTGTAGGCAATATCTAGTGGGAGAACCCAAGGTGTAACTATATAGGACATCAACCTCAGTGAACGATGGCGGTGGATGTAAGCTGTAATCCCTTTGTTCACAGAATCACAAGCAGACTGTAGAGCTGAAAGATTAGCGATTTCTTTATTAAAAAAATTAACAATTATTTCTTTGAAGTATGAAAAAGGTATGCTGAAAGTATCAAGCATCATCAATGTTGCAAGGATACAAAATTGGTTTATAGTAATCTTATTGTCTGAAAACTGGGGGGGGGGGTTATATTATCTTTGGATAAATTTTGGTCTTAAATTCAAAATGACAATAAAAATCTTTTATTTATCATTAAAAAGACCCATTGGATTTGAAAGGATAGACACCAAGATAAATATATCTTCAAATAAACAATTCAAATAATGACCCCTGACTAGTTAAATACAACGGATACTATAAAGAAACAAGAAATGCAACAATACTGCATGGACCCCATGCCATAATCATGTAAATCAATAAGCAGATTTTTAAATATATCAGGGGTCATAACTAGTTAAATTTTGATGGACCAATGGTGAAAATCAAACATCAGCCTGGTATTCTCATAGAATTACATCACTGGTTCTTAAAATGTTGTTGCATAGAAATGAAATCTGTGATGGATGTGACTTGATGTGATGACCAGACATGGGTAAAACTACATGTCCATTCCCCTACAGATATACTAACAAATAACTTTATTATATACTATGGGCTGTTCCAGTAAAACATATACCCCCCGGGGAGGAAGGCACTTTCAAATTCAACCAACCCACAACAGAAGCAATTTAAAAAAATTATGATCCTCCGATATGTTTTAATCGAAAAACACTGCCCCCTACAGAAGCATATTTTTTTTAATACATAATTTCTGGCTATAGGTTAGTGGGTGGCAGAAGCGATTTTAATATTGGGTTGGGGACAGAAGCGATTTAAATGACAGCTGGCTGGAGGTAATCTACTGAATTCTTATAGATCATATAATCTACTGCATATTTTTATTTGTATTCATTCATTATAATCAATTTTTTGTCCCTTTGTTTGTTTGTCTGTTAGCCATGTGTATCTGATACTGTGAAATCGCAAATTTTCTTGGTGGCTTATTATTTGTAAATGTCATTGAACAGTCCCTTAATACCTACTAATTTAATGTCCATGAATATAGATTTTATATTAGGAATTTCTATTCTAATACAGAAATCATGAATTTGTATCCTTACTAAACTCTGTGTTTACTAAACTGATCACTATGTTTTGCTATTTTTCTTTGTTCTCAGGCGTGCTGCTTTTGATTAGAATAATAGATAAATCTTGTATTGCTTTAAATGTGTGGTCAGATGCTATGATTCCCTTGTTATTATTTTTTTCAATAAATGTTTTGGTAAACTTATAATACATGATTTGTCAGAAAAAATCATTAATGCCTGTGAAAGTGATGTCGCATTATTTCTGCCTACTTTTACACTATAACATTTCTTGTAAGAACACATATTTCATTTACCGATGTTTTATTTTGATGCCTTGTTGCAAGACTAATATAAAGTTTTAAAAAAAAAAGAAATATAGAAAGTCAGACATTTTTATATCATAAATCAGATTTTAAAAAATGGATGAAAGTCAAGGAATCATTTTTTTCCCAGAGTACTCATAAAATCAATGTCATTCAGTTAACTGTATTGTCAACAGCATCATCATCATCACTGATGGCCTAGCAGTAACATTCTGCACTTTTAATCCAGTTGTCACAGGTTCTATCTCCCACTTCTAGTCTTTCATCCGAGACTTATACCTATGGTCTGAGGGGCTTTCATGGCAGAGTATAAGATGCTTGTCTTGTGATACAGATCTGAGGGGCTTCCATGGCAGAGTAGTACAAGATGCTTGTCATGTAATTACTTGCCTCCAATGTGTAAATGAGAATGTTGCCAGTTACTTGTGGAAGGTCAGTGGTTTTACATAAGTGGTGTTTGGTGTTTCAAAAGTACTTGGATTTTCTTCAGCAGTAAAACTGGCTGCCATATAGATTCTCTTCATCTGAAAATGGTGCAAAGGCCATAATGATCTACCCAAACCTGAGATCTCATGTCTAAATGACTTCGGCTGTTGGAGATAAACATCAAATTAACAGAGGCTCCATGTGCCCAAGTGTATGTGCTTGCTTTTACAGATCACTTGCACATCTCACAGAGTGAGTTTTTGTCACAGATCAACCAATTTAGGTTGGTGGTCTTTCGGGGTTCTTCTTCCACCTAATATACTGTTAAATCCCCCCAAACCCAAACAAACCAAACCAAAGTAAATCAACCAACTAATCAACTGTGGCAACAGCAACAAAGGTACTAGTCCATCATTTTTGCCACAGCTGTATGAGTTTTATCAATTTTGACTCCAGTAATTTTTGAAGACCTTTGAATATTGTCAATTATATCTTTCTGACAGTTACCTAAAAGTCATCATCAGTTGGTACAAATGGATTTTTCATGGTGAGCCAATGAGATGGAGAAGTCTTGAGCAATCCTGCATCACACGCTTCCGAAAAGTTTACATTTTAGCTCACTTAAAGTTTCTCTAACAATGTCCATTGTTCCAACCAGAACTGTTATAACTTATTCAGGCTATATTCACCGATATTTGGAGATGTGCATCTGTAATAAATATTTGCAACAAACTATAAGAATGCATCAGTGTTTTTCAGTGATGCGTTTGAACTGAGCAACAACCAGAATCAACAAACCAAGAAATGAAATTATTCACTCTCATGCAGAAGTAGTGTATAATCAAAATCTGCAAAAGATTTTTCAATCTTTAAATTTGCCAAATTCTTTTCCAACCATACTGATTCAGTGGACATAATCACCAGAATGGACAGAAACAGACCAGAACAGATATAACCAGAAGGTTAAAATCGATCTGAGTAGCTAAATTCACATGGTTTAGTTAACTGTACATCCTTTATTGTCTTCCCTTTGATGTAATTTCTTACTGAAGCTGAGAAAATAATGTTGCACACATAAAAAAAGACGCACACTTCTACTCATTATTCTTGTTATTATACTTCTCCATTCCAGACTGTTCTTATGATCTTGTTCCCCCACATACTTTTTGTTATGTTTATGATATGTATCTAAATTTGTCACTTACTTTTCCTACTACTATACTAACTGTTTGTGAATATGCATATCAATGTGAAATGCAATTGGGAGACTAAATCCAAGATAGAAAACCTCAACATTTCTGGATGTATTCTGCTTGGATTCCATGCTTCTGCACAAAACTCAAAAGTTCAAGACTCGCTGTACTAATTCACTTCCCATTGTAAACCTGTGCAAACACCATGATATTAAAATTTAATAACTTAAAATTTCGTGTGCTCATGATCAAATTTGTATCAGTATAGACACATCTATGATGACAGCTTTTGTGAAAAGAAAACCATAACAGCTGCACCATTTTCTGGATCTACACAAATTTGAAATGTGTGCTTTCAATACTAATACCAAAGAGTCAGCTGCTGATTTCAGTAACGAGTCTTCCAAACTCAGGTCTGTAAAGGGACAGAAATTATGTTAACAAAACAATGTCCCTGACTTTTTTCAGTTACAAGTAGGACAAGCTCTCGAAAGATTCTTTTTACTAAAATCTTACTTTCATTATCAACTAATCAGGGACAGTCAAACCATGTATACTCTATTTTATCTTCACTGATTTATAGTATGGTTCTCGTTCTTTCATATCTGTAGTAATGTGAGTCCTTCAACAACTCTCAATGTTTGTATGCTTTTTTCGACCATGCTGACTGGACACATTGTAAGATAATGTTCAAGTAACAGATATACCATGGGATAACCAGAGACCAATAAAATCGAATAAAATGGTCAAGTTATCTCCCCTGCAGGGATGCTGCCAGGATTTCAGGATTTAATCTAAGTTTTGTGTGTGTGTGATCTCCAATGAGGAAGTGGTGGCGGGATGAATACCCATTGTTAAATATCTCCTTAACACTTAAATATCTGACAACTCTTTCTTACTGTTCCACTCTGTTAAGGCTCTACTGAAATCAAAATACTCAAAGAGATGCCATCTCTAGTTGTATAGCGATTATTACTGTGATGTCATTGGGCATGGTCACTGTAATGTGGCGAATTTTGAAGACTTACTGAAACTTAAGGTTGAATAAATTGTGCTTTGAAGTTATCATAGCCAAGCCAGAAAGGTCTTGAGAAAGTTCACTGATATTTCACTTATTTAATCTCTGAAACATAAAAGGGTCTACGTTCAAGCTTCAGTGGAATTGACCGAGTCATTGTAATGGTACAGTGACACAGAGTACACAGAATTACCGACCGTATCGGTTGGAGGAGACTTGATGTCAAATAATTGATCTTCAAAGGAAAGCTAATTGGAGCATATTTTAGGCTGGTGAAATCTGATGAAAGACATGATTATTTGGGAGAATTTTAGGAACAGTTACTTCCGATTGGTCAGTAAAAATTAAGGTGTACACTTAGGGAGACTGAGGATTTAAGGGTACCAACTTGCTCCGAATTCTTTAGTCCAATTTTGCCTTGTGAGAAGACAAAAGGTCAGACTCCTTGGGAAACTTGAGAATAGTGTTTTCCTTCATAGAAAGGCCAGATAGCTGACTTAAAAAGGAAGACAGGCTATAGTGCTAGGACGCACGGTTTGTGTGGAAAGAAATAGCATTAAGGTACGCAGTTTTAGTTTCCATATAATATTCTATTTCATTTGTTTGGTTTTTTGCAAATGTGTTATATGCTTATGATTCACGCATGTATCGTGTATTCATTTTGTAGGACTCTGTTGATATATTAGAGTGTTATGCAATTTAATTCTTTAATTTAACAATTATTAGTTCATTGAGAGAATTGACAGATTGCATGTAATCAAATACTCGATGTGTAAAATTCCATAGGGATTTATGATGTAACCCAAAGAATGCTCAAATATGCAGTATTTCATAGGGATTTATGAATTAACCCTAATATGCAGATGGATCGTATTTCTTATGATATATGAATTGATTTCCTGTGTAGGATGATACTGTTATCGTGAGTTAATGACAATTGTATATTTATATATGATTTTTTAATGCTTAAATGATCTTGCAGCTTATTGGTTACTGTAGCTAGATTTAGTGAATATTATGCCGTAAGTAATTGAACATTTATCTTATTGGACAGAATTGACTAGTCAAATATAAATAAGACATGTAGTAATGTATGCTGGTATATACGGCCGCATTTGTCTGTAGAGAGCATGTGGTAATTTCTAATCAATTGCCATGCAGCGAGGGCAATGAACTGTCGAGCTAAGGTCATTTGTACTAAATATAATGGTGTACCTTACCGAAATACAGAAATCTGTAAGGACAGTTATTTGTTAAGATCACATTATGTCAGAATTTATGCAGTGTGAATCGCTAATCTGAATACGAACAAAGAGAGTTTATATATATATATATATATATATATATATATATACACACTCAGATAAGTGGTGAAAACATATCCAGCTCTCGTAATACTCTCGTATTTAAGGGGACAGCTTTATACCCTCCTCAGAAGGAAAAGAAAAGGAAAACCCGATGAGTCAGAGGGAAATCCGCATCTAAGAGAGGTTGGAATAATCAGGGGTCAGAAAGGGGACCAAAGAGCACGCATTAGACGTGGAAAACAAGACGAGGAGAGAGACGTCAGGTGATGCTGTCAAGCGTGGAATTGTACTCTCTAATTCACCACTCGTAACATGATGTAAATTGAACACTGCGACTAAATTCTATCAATGTAAATCTGTTGGATTGAAAAGTGAAATTTTGGTTATGTCTTAATTGATTAAATTTATTTTAGTAAATCTGTTGGATTGAAAAGTGAAATTTTGGTTATGTATTAATTGATTAAATTTATATTTATTTATTGCCAAAGGGGGCTCATAGTTGTTTATTTCTTTCAATAGCCTTGCTCAGCTATCTGTTAACGTTCCACCTATCCATCCACACTGGGCAATAACACCGTGGGAGGTCATTCCCTAGTTAATGATCGCCAAATCAATTAAGGAGGCTTTAATGTTTTAAAGCCCCCCTGCTACAGTCACGTGGTTGTGGTGGGGTCTTGGTTAGGATGGCAGAAAGACCATAGGTTTACTCCATATTTGATAGCTAATTACGATGTTGTCAAAAGAATTAAACATTTTCTAACAATTCATTTGGACCTGGATTATATACTTGATTCATAGTCAATGAACAGGTTCTAAAACAGATGTGTTTATTTTGGAGCCATGTTCCTCCATCACATTCAAAATCTGAATATACCAAAGGTGAAATCAGAAGAACAGATGCATCCTAAATACTATCATGGCTACTTTAAATGTTATTTAATGTGAAACTTTCATACCAGAACTCACAGCTTCAGTGATTTTTGGGTTAAAAAATGAATTTCTTCTCAAACAACTCAATTTGGTGCAGATTACATTGTTTTTTTAATGATAGTGAGATGTGTAAAAATTGCACAAGAAACGAACAACATCAGATCAGGAAATTAATACCACTTGGGAAAAACTGACAGGAATATGCAGAAATAATGATAGTATTATTTAAATGGGATATGTGGTTAAAATACGAGTGCTGGTTCTACAACTTTACAAAATACATCTCGTACAACTATTCTGTTGTTTCTAACAACACTGTAATATAGTAATAATTTTTGCACACATGAAGTTGACCCACCTTTTACTTTAGTCCCTTGCTAATTAACAGTTTTAGATTTTACAACAAAACTAAGCACATTTTACCTTTTGACAATAATACATGATGACAAATATTTAGATTGTAAGAAAATAGAAGTTACAATTTTATTAAAAGTATTGGTACCAGTAAAACTAAAGGAGATGGTAAAAAAAGAATCAGGATAAACAGATTAGTAGTATAGTAAAGAATCCATATATCAGAATGACATCAAGTATTTTTTCATCAATTTCATCATTAGTTAATGACATTGCTTCAAAATGTTGTGTACTAGATAAAAGTAATCCAATTTGTAATACAAATACCAAATGATGGCTTGGAACTAAGTGCCAAAAAGTCTGCAGAAAATATCAACATCCTCAAAATATACATAGGAATAACCAAACACAAACAGGACAAATTTTATCCATCTTGCTTCGAGTTTACACATTTCAGTCAGTTTCTTATGTTTAATGTCATTTAATTTTTGCACATAGAGAGCATGTACTTCATTTGGTAATACATCTGCATGATATGAAAGTTAGTTTCGCTATTCTTTTGTTGCCATAGTGGTTCTGCCAACTAGAGATCTACACACACTTAATTATGTTGTATGGGGATTCTCTGATGTTCCCTATGAGCATTAATCTGTTGATTGTTTCTGAATTTAATATGATTCTCCTCCTGTGTATGAATATTATTCTGTGCTGAGAACTCCCTTTCATTGCCAGCTGTCTAAAACGCATATGCATAACTAGCTTGAACAAGTTACTGTTCTTTATGGTTGTGCAATTTTCAACATCCCACAGGTATGACCCCATGAGTATTCTCTCTTGGATATCTCTATTCCAAAAAAAAAGTTTTCACTAACATGAACTCTGCCAAAGATTCACTTCCCTGAATCAGTGCTTTGCTGCCTCTTGTGCCAGATTTTTTCTCCTCCATAATGCTGTATTAGGGTTTCAAGTCCAACATTCCCATAGTCTGCTTGTTCAGACATGGGTATCTTGAATAAATATAACCGGCATCCTGTCCATACAACATGTACATCGGACTCGCACTAAACATCAATTTTGGGCTCAAAATCACACACTGGTATTTCCAGTGATGTTTTCCCAATGTCCAACAGACTGATATACATGATATTCATTGTCATCATAGCTATCACCAGCCAGTATTTGCAGACTTAAAACGTCGTCTGACGATAAACCCTGTTGTGATTCAGCCATTTTGGTTTCCTGTGTGGCCCTTATTTGAAACATGCATTTGTAAAACTTCCATGATGAAAGTAAGGTTTAAACTACCATAAAATGCCTGTTCCAGGGCCCAATGAACCAATCAAATTTATTTTAACAGCCATTCATGTCGAACTGAAGTATCCAGCTATTTTAATGTTTGCCTTCCTGAATCTGGATGTCGCATCAAGCACGTACTGGCATCATTTTCTGACCCAATTTTTTATTCACATTAGACCGCTAGGAGGGGATTAGATGCAATTTTAAATATAGATTCATTTTTTTTTCTTCTGACAACCCCACCAGCGATTTCTCATTTTGTTAACACAACCCACAACAGAAGTGATTTTCCTAATCACCCCTCCACTGTCAGAATCAAAATAGTTTGAAACGCAACCTCCTACAGAAGTTTTTTTTGAAGTGCCGTTTGGGAGGGGGGGGAATATATGTTCCACTGGAACAGCCCTTAACTGTGAAAAAACTTATTTATTCATTCCTATATTTTCACATGTGAAAAATATAACCTAATATTTTCATGTGAAATTATAAGATGTCTCATCATGCCATGCGATGCTTGATTGTGTGTGCCTACAAACAATAGTTACACCTGAAGCAACAAAAACATGCACTTAGTCAGCTAGAACAAATAAACAGAAACACAGAAACAGCCTTACTTTTTACATATGGAAATTAATCACTGATAAAAAAAAGTCATTGCTGAATCGGACTTGTTTTGTTTTCAGATAGGGTCAAATAGCTTATAGTGTCAGAAATGTAATTTACTGCGACAGATTAGGTCAGCCCAATCCTACTGCCCTGTTAAGTCACATATATTTATATTATTAGCCTATGAAAGTGATGAAAAGGGGGCAGGGGTGAGGGTTTTGTACCGAAAGTGTGAGCTTAATCTTCCAAACTTTGATTCTGAAGTTAGTTTGATATATAATGAAAAGAACATTTTCTTTTAATACATAAATACCAGATTAATTTCACCTTGTGGTTACAAAAACGATATTTTATCTCATGGCTCAGCCACTCATTAAAATATCAAATCTTTTTTGTACCACACAATAAAATATATCCTGTATTAACATAAGAAAAGAAAATATCCTCTACCGGATGTACTCACTTATAAGTCGAGTGAAACTGCATACAACAAAGATCCTGAGCGACTGTAGAATAATGTGCCTACAGATCAGGGTCTATGCTGTTCATTCTACTGATTACTCCAACCAAACTGCACAGTCCAGGATCTACCAACATAAAAGCAACAGCAGATTTGGGTCTGTGCAGTTTTCCATTTGGACTCATCTTACAAATGAATACATACGGTATTTATTGCAAGTGGGTAACAAGATTTATTAAATACTCTTCTTCCCTAGGTCCTCAATTTATTTAGATGGCTTAATCAAGTGGGCATATGTCTGTTCGAATCCCGCTGTGAGATCTTCATGCTTCATGGGCTGATTGATGCAACTGTTGTTGTCACACTGCATCATGCCCTGGTAAACTATCGTGAATACAGAATGTATAACAAAGCAAGCTTTGGGTAAAAGTTGATCAAGCACATATAAGATATTCAGGGACATATTAATCAGAATACATATATGTCAATATTGACAAAAAACTATGAGCTTCTAGATAATGGTCACATGAATTTGTTTTACAAACATTTGGATTTGTTTCAGATCTAATGTTTCAGGGAGTTTATCCTAAGGAAAAACCTCAGGATAAGCAACTTAATGCTTAAAGGTCTTTATTTTTGGAAATCTTGTTCTGAAACTATCAGCTGTCATTGATATCAAGTTATGTTCTTCGTAATGTCCGACTTTAAACGTGATGAAAATACTGTGGATTAATTCTTAACATTGACTTTTATTAGGCTGAAATGTATTTAAATTTCAAACATTTCAATTCAGAGAACTGAACTGTAGTATCCCATGGTAAATTTATGACAAGTCTTATTGCTCTGTTTTAAAGTTTGTGGATTCTGTCAATATTACTTTTTTACTTACCGCTAACTACTACTGGAGGAAGGTTGTGTAACAGAGCTATCTGGACCTTTTTCTTACACTCCTGGCAATCTTCCTCACTACTTTCAACATCCACAGCACATGCTCTGTGGTTGCTAATCAAAACGTCTACGTCTCTCTCTGGAACCTGGACAGGTATTATGAAGGACCGTACACTCAGATGCCGCACACAGGACAAAAGATCTAAAGAGAGATCAAACTCGTATATTATTATCTTTTGTCATATTATTAATTAATGTATACATGGATACCACAATTACATAATGTAACCGAAGAAATACAAGTGCTATTCAAGCAAACTTAAAGAATTTATTCCTGGGTGTGCCCTTGCAAAAAACAAAAAAAAAACAACTTTATTTTTCATCTTTTTTGTGCAAGAAAGTTCCTTCCATGATGCTGTTAGGTAACATAAATAGACCCCCAAAAATAGACATGGGGTCATTCATCTTACCGGTTATGCACCAATTTAAATTTTAATCCACGATTACTGAGAGAAACTAACAATGAAATCTTCTGCAACAACACTGCTGTATTTCTATCTAGTGTAAAAGGGAGGAAAAATCTGAACTCAAGAGGGATGTGGTTATTCAAGCATGAGGAATTCAAATCCCAGTATGGAAGGCTCATGACAGGGGAGGCTAATAATTATCACAGATAGGTTGTGGATTTAATAATTTCTGAAATATATATTAACTTTTCCAGTATTACATACTTTGAATCTGTCATTGAATCAGTGTATAACATGATTTGTTCTAATATCATTGTCAAGTAAAACAAACGTGACTTGAGCAGTGGAGATGGATATTTTAACGGACAATGAAATTGTAGAAAATCGTGTTGCAGTCCCACTCAACAATGAATGAATCTGTCTAATAAGACTTAAAACACAAAATGCAAAAGATGAAGAAGAATTTGATTTAATCTGAACAAGCATTCATATTATATACAAATATTAAAAATCTATATACTGTGAATCACTATTTTTATGGGGCACCAATTCTTGGGGATTTGTGTATGCTTCAGACCACTACCATATACATGTATATTTGATCCTAAGACAACTTAATCATAAGCTGACACCCAACCCAGCCCTTTTTGGGATCCAAAATCCAAATTTTTCTTTTGACCCTTCTATAAGCTGGGATATACTTTGCAGATCAAATTCATTTGTAAAGGGTGGCTTGTGGACAGTGAGTCAGAGTTACCCTTTGGAAAAATAAACAAGATTCACATTCTGCAGTGCAAATGCTATATTTCTCTGCAAAGATTATCATTTTTAACTTGAATTCTCAACTGTACGCATTGTTTTCTTCTAATATTGGTGCATGGCCTTCATAATTAACACTTTGATCAAACAGTCTATAAAATCTCATTTAAGGATTGATTAAAATGAACAGGTGCTAAATGTGTGGCACAATTACATGGAGTTATTCACTGAAGTCACACAAAATATACAGTACAGCCCATATTATGCTGAGAAATACTTACAATGGTATACACATTTTTCTGCATGACTTGGTATTTCATTTCTGCCTATGTGCATCTACATAGATTACATAGTTCAATGTATCTGTTAGGATTAAATGGGGATTGAGCCAACCAGTTGTGTTGGAAGTGATACGAATCAGAAGTTACTAACACATCAGCACAATGATGGCTATATGTTGGTGATTAAAAATAAAATTTAAAAAATGTAATATAAAGAAGTGCAAACAAAACCCTCACTTGTTAGGGGGAAAAATAGCACGTGTTTCTTGGGTCAAAAACGTGAGTCCCAGACTCTGGGCTTAAGAAATTTTCAGACCTGCTCACTATACTGGGGTCTGAAGCTTGTTATTCTTTATTATTAAAGTCACTTCAGATAGTGGATAATTGTAAATATCAGCAAAATTTATAGCCAAAGTCATCACCTCATGGTTACATTTATCAAATTACACTGAATTTCTTTACTGTGCAGATGGATGCTACTCATTTTGAGTTTATAGGTTAGTTTGTTTATTTCTCTACTTACTATTTCTCTGCAAAAACTTTGAGCAGTCTTCAAACCCCTGTTTACACATATCACTAAGGATTTCAGGTGTGGGCGGAAACAGGGCACGGGACAGTCTATACAGGTTTCCCATACTACACTGCATGCTGGTGTTGGCTAGGATAACATGGATAAAGTTGGAGGAGTTATCAGTAGGGCATATGTCACTTTCCCCTGCAAATGGGGAAACTGTTACTGTCTCCTTATTCAATATTGGAATGTTATCACTAAGACCTCCATCAACATATCGCTGAAAAAGATGAAAACACATATTGTCAAAATCCTCATTCTATTAAAATATTGGTTCATAAGTTAATTTATAATCAACTCCCATCAGTATGTCATCAATTGATTTAAATCCTTATCGCCTGTATTTCTTCTATACAAATACAACATATCCAATGGGTAATTTTAGCAAGTCTGTCTGTAACAAACCTATTTACTGTATGACAGTTATTTCAATACTTTTGAATTAATATGAACTGGTGGATAAATGAAACAAGAGTCCCTTGAAGGGATTAATGCTCTACTGACTGGAAAGAACTTTCTGGAATTCAAAATAAGATTTCTTCTTTATAACTGTTTTGTGTGTGAAACCATCAGATTTTCTTGAGCTATAACAGTGCTAAAAAAATCAGAAAGTCCATTTTCCAGGACCCCACTAAATTTAGATTGGGCCCATCCTGTATTCTAAGGGAGGTGCCTGTCTGGTTTATAGAAAAAAACCTAATTTGCCTGAGGAAACTTTGATCACACAGATGAAATGTGAAAATGTATTTTCAAGATGTTGATATACCTGCCAAAACATGGTGCAGTCTAAATCAGATCACCACTGTCCTACGGGAAATTGAAAACTGAATTTATCAAACTGAAGAATGGTGTGTCATGCTAAAATTACGATTTTGTATTCCCAAACTCCCCGACAGTTGTGTTTAGAGAAAACACAATTTTCAGTAATCTTCAAAAATAGAAATAAAACCCATCACTTTCAGTATATGCTCTTGACATGCAGAATGTATAAACAGTAAACAGTCATCACTGGAGCTGATGTAAAACTATCCCTTGGACAGTTTAAATAGTGGCAATTAAAGGAAAAGAGGTCAGGTATAAACCACCATTTCACATAATACTTAACTGGCTGACAACAGCTAGTGAGATGTGTTTTGAAGACTCAGTGGTTGGGCCCATTGTGCTAATCTGCATAGGTTGAATCAGAAAGTTGAACAACTCATTATAGGTAGATCAAAGACATGCTAGATGCATGCACAAGAACAAAAGTTATTACATACCATTGCCTTGAATGAGAATGTTTAAGCCATATGTATCATATTTTTTGACATGTTTATGAACAGCAGCAACATTTCTTTGAAGTTGATTTTACTGCATATACAGAATGCAAGCATCATTATTTCAGTTGTTGGAATAGGGTTTAAGTATAATTCATTTATGAAGCCAATTTAGGAAGCAATTAGCTATCAGCAAAGCCCATCAAAAATAAATTTCAGAACTCTTGGTTAATGGAGTTTTACTTTTTGAAGCACACCAGCAAAAAAATAAAAAGATAAGGGTGGGGGGGCTCCTAATTCTTTACACATATTGCAAACAACACATCGACATATACGTCAACTCGGTTCTGACCAGGATTCACTCAGAGAATTCCAGCAGAGACGTTTGCACACCATAACCATCCAGTTCCTAGTAAGTGTAGTGATAAACACTATTGACACTTCCATTACCTTCAAACCCCTTTGAACCCTATTGAATTAATATTCTAACTGTAACTATTGCAATGTTGTGTGACAATATTAAAACGGGAAATTTTGGACAGGTGGAAATTGAAGTCCAGGTTTGTGGAATTTCAGTCAGGGCTTGTGAGTTTATTTAAGTCACCAGCCCTGGGCCTGTGTCTAAAATAAAACTTCTTACTGGATGTAAGATTGGCACCATTTTCATGTAGGACCAGCCACTCATCATTAGAAGTCTTTTGGTGTCCAATGTCAATATGGCAATCAAATCAGGAGTAGTGGCAAGATTTTCAAAAATGACAATGTTTAAGATGCCAACACTGCTTGGAATGTCATTAAACACATGTGTTAAGTTTGTTCTGAAATGAAACTGACATAAAAATTGCAGATGATTTTTACATCACACGTTATGACATCATGAAGACAGGTCAAAACTGCAATGTCCTAATCCAAACACTACTTTGGTGTCGTATGAGCTAGGATAACACTCATGCAGAGTATATTTCCACATTAGCATTCAGTATGGAAAACCTTCATTCATAATGGGAAGGAATGTGAGAAAAACTTTTTATCTGAGCTTACCACCCTTCTAAAGCTTGGTGGTACCAATCCTGAATACAGTGGTACAAAGGCACTGCACATCAGAGCCTGAAACAAAACATAAATAACATTAGTAATACAGTGAAACCAGATATAAATCAATACAATAGAAATACAAGATCTTCAAATTTTTACTTGAGAATCAACTGAATTTATTTGATGAAATTCAAATAAAGAGATCATTTAAATTTCTTACCCTAAGAAGCAGACTAAATATTCTACTGAATAAAATTAGTGCAATTTTTAAGACAGTTGCAGACAACCACTTCTTCTGGTGGTAAAGAAACTAAAAATGATTCAAAAATTAAAATTTCATGAATATATCTACATCTTTGTGAGAATTTTCTACAACTTCAAAACCATAATATTCCTACAAGATGTATTTATATGCTCATCAGCTTATATGGCATTTAAAAAAGTTTACTACATTAAAATATTTAGATTTTCAATACCTAGGTTATGACAGCCAGGTGGAAACAATTATAACCAGGAAGCAAGAATTCCAATTTTAACCTACCATCTTGGTAAGGATGATGCAAGAAAAATGGTATTGGAACTTGCATTTTTGTTCAGTATTTTTCTATTGAAGAACTGGCCCACTTTGCTAACAATTATTTTTACTTTTCCAAGCTCGGTGGATGGTTGTCCTCTTGGTAAGTACACCTGTGCTGCTTACCTGGATTAATTCTTCTTTGGAACTAAATTCAGAGACCATTACATTTTCCCTGTCAGATACGCGTGTCAGAGAAATATGGAGCCTTCCAGTTGCAAGTTCATGTGCATTTTCAGGTAGGAATTCCCTCAATGCCTCTTGCATAATCTGTACCAAGTTAAAACTTGGATGTAGTGGTCCAAGTGAGCGTGACCTTGCTTTGGTTGCAAGCCGTAGAACAAAACTAGTACAGTCACCTGAAATTGTTAAAGACTGCATTAAAGATTTCCATGTACATATTATATAATAATATTTTCAGTTAAGAAATGATAAAAGATGCTTCTCCAAATGAGGACTGTTATTTAAAAAAAACAGGTAACAAAATGTTGCTGGTACAACATCACTGCAGATATCCCTTTCAATAATCAAGAGATTTTCAAGATGGTTGCCATGATGGATATTTTGGATATCAGTTTGGCACCAGTCTTTTT
This sequence comes from Megalonaias nervosa, assembly GCA_016617855.1. Taxonomy (NCBI): domain Eukaryota; kingdom Metazoa; phylum Mollusca; class Bivalvia; order Unionida; family Unionidae; genus Megalonaias; species Megalonaias nervosa. The sequence continues at coordinate 32,189 of JAECUM010013511.1, read as the reverse complement.
TTTAAGGGTCATTAAAAAAGTCTCTCAGTGAAAACCCCATGTTGATATGACCATCCAATCAGGAACAGTAAATGTATTTTAAAGATACTGAATGTCTGAGCAGCACCATTTTCATTTAGGACCAAACAAAACCTTGGGATGAATGTGTAAATAAAGTTTCAAGCCAATCCTCATAGTAGTTTAGGATCAGAAGCAACAACAAATTTGTGCTAATGGACCAAAGGATGAAAGAAAACAGGCCATCCCAGAAGCTCATCCTAATATGTTGAGCTAAAAACCAGTGTGATCTTAATAACGTTTCGAGCCAGTTCTTCCACTCTACAGTATATGTATATTCTTGGAAGTGGAAGACCTAGATTACTTCATTTGTATTAGTTTATTATAATCATCATCAAACATCTAATCTAATAATAGTAACTATACTTTTTATACACCAATCACATACATACATTCCACAAGCTGGGCATCACTGGCACTGAAGATTATTTACCCAAAGTCAAGCTATGTAGTCTTCAACTTTCTGTGCAGAAATCACAACCTTTTTCATCAGCCAATGAATCCCAGAGAGAAATTGCTTACCCTTGTTGTCCTAATGAGCTGAGGAAGAAGAAAGTAGTATGGGACCACCAAAATGCTGCCTTCATCACATTGTCAAAGGAAGAATGATTAAAACAGGCCCACAAGGCAGCAATGGCTCAAACCCTGTAGGCCTTAAGTTTCATAAAAGAAAGGTCTTTATCAGTAATGGACTGATAAGCTCATTTGATTGTAGCTGAATAACAACAAAGCCATTAATAGGAATGCAATGACATCAAAGTGGCATCTCATTGTCTTCCTTTCCCCTTTGGAAGTATTAAGATTGAAATGTCATGTCCTAACTGGCCATGAAAGCCTATCTTGATCATCCCCATTAGACTGAGACTGGTGATCTGCAGAGCTGCCAAACAAGAAAACATTATTCTGTATAATTCTAGAATAATTGTTCAGTCTGTCACTGTGACATTTTCTGATTGGCCAAAACCAGCCTGATACTTTATATCATTTTTTTCATCCATATGAAATCAGTGTATGGGCCAGTACACCAGGCTAGTTCCATGTAGGTGAAGACCACTTTGACAATTTGCTTAATGCATGGAATAACACCTGTCCATTATTGGGACTGGATTTACAGTACCTCATCAAGTGAAGGATATTGGTAGATATTCAATAACCAAAATAAGCAGATCAATTGAATGAACTATGTCTCAAGTTTTATTTGATAAATCTGACACTTGTCTACTGTATGTGTTTGTGATTATGATTTTTAATGTAGCTTCAACAGTTTTTCAGTCATATCGCTACGATGTCTGCAGTGCGGCAGTTTATAGTGATGTCTAGCACTGTGGCATCATGCTGCACACATGTTGCATGATGACCCATCCAATCACATTATCCTGACACCAAGATGACCAGTCCTAACACTAACCTCTTAATGCTTAACACCTAACGAGGCAGCTGTTAGTACCATTTTTACAAGTCTTTGGTATGACTTGGCTGGGGTTCGAACCTGCAACCTCCCCAATCCAAGGCGGACGCTCTAACCAATAAGCCACTGGAGCGTTTCTCTTGTCAACTGCGATGATAGTGACCGAAACTTTCACTGCTCCAACAGATTGGTTATGGCTGGGATTTAGTGATCAATCAGCTAAATCAGTGCCTTTGGTTTAGTGGATTAGCATTTTTAGCCCTGGATATGTGACAGTGTGTATGTAGTAATGTTGCACCCCAGCACAATGGCAGCAACAGGTTACCAAATAAAGGTAAAGAAAGAAAACTGTAGAAATGCACAAACTTTCAGAAGAAGAACCCTTCTGAATAAATGTAAACACGGAGAACAAGATAAAATATACAACTAAAAATGTGTTAAGTTCTGTAAAAGGTATATAAAATAAAAGATAATAGTAATATATGTAAAACCTTTAAAACATATGGTCACAATTTTTATCTATATGCATTCCCTAAAAAGAAGTCGATGGTTTTGTCAGAGATAAAAGTTATTAGTTATTCCTAATGTATGCACAGACAGCACGTTTGTTCTAAATGTCTGATATGCACACTATAGTTAAAACATTCCGGTACACTGAAAGGGACTAATGCAATTTTCTACAGAACAGGTTTTGAGAAGTCCAGTAGATAATCATACACACCTCTTTTTGTCAGGAGGTATCTGGATATAGTGTTAAAACATGAGGAAAACATAATGACCAAGACATAGCATCATATATATATATATATATATTGTAAAAACTTGGTATAAAGGTTGCATATTCCACTGGAAATGCAATAAATGCAGAACAACAGGTCATGCACTATGACACTGCTTGACAGTGGAAAGAGAAGAAAACATATTGGTTGATTGATTGATTGTGGTTTTATGGTACACTAACATTGTAAGGCTATTTAGTGCCATAAATGAGGTTATATGCATGGTAATTTACAGCTGATAAAAGGTTCAGTATTTAACAGCACTAATAAGACACTATCATGAGATGGTAAGGGTAATATATGAGGGTTCCCAATCAATGAGGAATGTAACTGGTGTATCAATGAATAATTTAGATACATAAAGGCATTTGGGCTAAATGACAGCATGTAAAAAAAATTACTCAAAGATATAGCACAAAAATTGTAACTTAGAATAAATGTTATTTCCCTCAAGAAATACAAAATATAATCTCTCAAGGTTGAACACCAATACTTTTTCAAGTTCATTCTGATACGGTGCTTGTCGAGACGAATTGGTTAGAACATAGGCAGAAAGATGTAGTAGCGCTTATTTGATGTAACTGTGCTATGGGGAATAAGTCACAAGCAAGAGGGTTTTTCTTTTGTACATTTGATACTTCTAGTTCTTCATGGGACTCCCTGCACTATGTTTGACCTGGCTAATAAACAACCTTAGGGGGCTTCAGAGGGAGCATTCCCTGAAGACCTTTTCTAGAACCAAACTTTTGGTCTGATTGTGTTAGGTGCAGATCACCGTCTATGCTAAGATGACAAAACAGAAAGGTATTACTAACGGGGAAACGCCAGAAGTGAAGGGAAACCAGCTTAACATGCACCACCTTCTAAAAAAATAAAACGTCAGAGGAAGCTGAGATAGAGGAAAAGAAGAAAGAATGGGTAAATGAGAGGAAAGAGAAAAGAATACTATGCATGAATATAATAATAAAGAATTCACAAAGCATCTCAATTTCATTGATGAAAATATCCAGTTCACTTATGAAGTGGAAGAAGATGACAGGTTGCTGCTTTTGGATACTTGTGTTCACATTTTAGATGCTGGAGGAACAAAGCTACGATTTATTGCAAACCTACCCACACACACCCGTATCTGAATTTCAATTCCAATCACCATCTTGAACATAAGAGATCAGTGGTGAAAACTCCTGCATCAGGTCAGCAGCATTATTAGTGTTGAGGAAGTCAGCAGGATGGAACTCTACCATATTAAGAAAGCTTATGAGCCAATGGTTAGAATGACTTGATGTTTGTCTTTTCTCAAAAGGAACCAGGAAGGGATGAACACTGGAAGGAGAAAGGAGAAAAAGGTGTAGCTGTCCCTTTACCATATACTGGTGGACTCTCTCAGAGATTAATAAAAAAATCTGAAAACATGGAGCTAATGTGGTCCAGAAACACTTTAATACCATCAATCCAATTTTGGTACATCCCAAAGACCACACTCCTTTGAATAAGAAGTGCTTGGTCATCTATAAATTCCAGTGTGATAATTGTGAAAAAGATTACATTGAGAAAACTGCCAGAAACCTTGAAACAAAGAGTTAAAGAACATTCATATACCAACAGAGAATCCCTGACAGCAATTGGTGAACATTATAAAGAATCAGGGTACACTCGGTAGAGAGAATAATACCCTAAGGATAAAAATAAGGACAGCTATTGAAATCATGGAAGGGTGTTAGTGTTGAACTGTGATTCCAGATTGGAATATCCAACAGTGTAGAGAGAGATTTTGTCATCTGATAAACATATTGATCACATACTCCAGTCTAGACTACTACATTCCTCTGATGAAGTCTCGTGATTAGGTCGAAAGCTAAGGTGTCATGAATTTGCTACAGAAAGGTATCTACTCTTATTTCATTAATTATCAATGGCTGTAGCAGGTAACAATGTTCATTCCAGAAAGAATACTACCATTTGGACTTTGCTATTTATATATGAGAGAGAGAGAGAGAGAGAGAGAGAGAGAAGAGAGAGAGAGAGAGAAGAGAGAGAGAGAGAGAGAGAGAGCAATACTGTAATGATTTATTTATACTCTCAACAAAAGGATTTGTGAACCCTCATTTTATCCATTTACTTACCAGTAACTATTATCATATAGTCACCTTCAAATCGGCAATGTGCATCAGAATAGTTTCATCTGACTTTTGCGAATGATTTGAGATTTGATTTTTGTAAATTAAATTGTTTACCATGCAGTATGTATCACATCTCCCATAATCATCACATAACATATCAAATGCCACTTGTGTGTGCTACATTTTCTCAGATCAATCACACTTTGATTGAAATCCTCCAGGTAGTAATCATTACAGAAGAGTGCCTATTATTTTCAAACACACACCACTCAAAAAAATCCCATGAGTTTTATTTTTAGCAATTAATACCTATTCACCACATAATTGGTGACATGCATAAATACAGTAAAAACTGTCATGAGCGACCTCTGCTATGAGCGACCACCTGTCATATCCGACCACAAATGTAATGGACGGATCAATTTTATTATATAAACGCTGTTATGAACGACCACCTGCTGAACGCGACCAGCGATCGTGATGTCTTGGCAAAATATGCATTTCAACACTGCTATGAATGACCGCATTGCAAAAACAATGATAAACTCCACTGACCTTTATTTACTCCCTGTAAGAACGACCGCTCATACCATTCTAAATAAACACAAAAAAATTTTAAAAAATAGGCTGGCTACCAATGTCTGAATATTTTAGCTATGCTTATAGTGTTTTTTAGTTTCTGTTGTAAACCAGATGAAAGTATATGAAGATTATTTCCTAGTCTGGTTCCCTGCTTCTTATGCTCCCTGCATTGTTCTCCGCTATTTGTATAGGGGTGAGCAACGCATGAAGCATACAAAGCAGGTAACCAAACGAATTATTCCCGCACTTAGCCTGCTTCCCGGCCTTAATCACAGGACCCGACATCAATGTGAACGACCGTATCGTGAGAACAGACTGACACCACTGACCTATATGTAATCAATTGTTACAATGACCGCTTGATTAGTAACGATTGTTCTGATCAAAAACAAGCATAAAAGGAATATAAAAAAAGGATTGTTGCTACCGGTGATGAATGCTACAGTCTGTAAACCAGGCTAATGTACATGTCACAAATTGCTGTTGTGGTGCCAAAGTTGACGCAGTGGTCGCATATATTGTTTGTCTTTAGAGTTAATCTGTATTGCCGGGGGTGAATAAGGTCACTGTCTATTAAACCAGCAAGAGAGAATCGTTTGTGGGATTCGATTGATAGTGTTCAAGACTTGTGATGTTTGTTGTTCCCCCCCCCGATGTTAAGTGATTACAGCCCAATCACAAAGCTGTCGTCTATTCAAGTTGGTGCAACTGGGTTACACACTTAGCTTATAGAGTTAATCCTAGTACGTCATCTTTGAATGAAGCCGTTGACTTTTGTCTCTGAATAAATGGTTCTGTTTCTGGATGAGATAATTGTTTCTTTTTATTTCATTAATTGTTAGATATGCAATGCACATGTATAGATTTTTCATATTTTTCCACAGCCCAGTCAAAACCATCTTTACGTTGGATATTACAACTAAGCACTAATAATTTTAACACCTAGAACCTTAATGACAATGGACGACCCTCCAACTAAAAAGAGACAAATTTTAAGGCTGGAGAATATAATTATTGTAACTGAAAGAAGTGAAAAAAGCAGACCACTCGCAAAAAAGCAGTTTAAACGTCGGTAAAACAAATTTAGGATGTTATGAAGAAAAAGAAGTAATTCAGAAACGATTTCATATGCTAAAAAATGTGATCTTCAAATGTAAATGTGATTTCATGTTTAATGACAGTAGTATATCTTTATTGCTATATAATTTTGCTTTTAGATGAATGCATACAATATTTTAGCAAGAAATATTAATAAAGAATAGAATATATGTACAGTGATTGTGGTTATTTTTCTTGAAATTGTTCTGAAACTGGACCTTGGAAACCGGTCTTTTTGTACAAGCCTGCTATGAGAGACCACCTGTCTTGAGAGACCGCTTTTTGTTAGCAGAAGGGGCGGTCTCTCATAACAGGTTTTACTGTAAAACCTTTGTAAAGCCACTGTTTAGTGTTGGCAATCTGACAAACTGCCTGAGGCTAACTTAGGACTGGAAAGTCAACAAATTGCTGATATGTACAAATGTTATTATTAGAATTTAACTGAAAAGTTAAGACATAAACACTTATTCCTTATTTGTTAAAACTTGCTTTAAATAGTATCAACTCTGAACTGTGAGAACAAGATGAAAATGACACATACAACAAATGACAGAAACTGTAGACAGATATACAGATGAAGAATGCACTAAATATATGCTGATATAAGTATTATGGTGAGATGGTAAGTATAAAACTTGTAAAATATAAAGCATTAGGAACTGAACAGAACCCTTTTCAGTAAATTAGCTAGAATTACTGTATTTTACCCAGACAACTGAAGTTAAATATAATTTATTTTTACTTTTCTGCGGGTAAACGCCTTGCAAATATGAGCTTGTCCTGCGAGTTGGGCAAGTGGATTTTGTAAATCCATGAATCTACAATAAAGTACAACAACACAAAAAATTTCAAATTCTAAAACTAAGACATAAGTACAGTGTGACCCTGCTATTGCACACTCCGTTTTAACATGAATTCGGATATAACACGGTCGTGGTGTGGCTCCCGAAATTTCATATACATGTATTTTTTTCGTACAAAAAAAAAAAAATCTTTCTTAAAAGTACGAAAAAAAACAAGAACAGATTATTATCATTTTAGGGAAGAGATCGCGTATTAATAATACAAGATGATCGTGGCATGGCTCCTGAAATTTTATATGCATTTTTCTCATACATGAAAAATGTTTTCTTCTTAAAAGTACGAAAAAATAATGTGTAGAAAGTTTATTCAGGAATTGCGCTGGGCTTCGCCAATATCGCAAATTGCGATTTTTGTTTCCTTATTGGCGGAAAAATACACCATCTGGCGATTTTTTTTATTGGCGACATTGTTGGCTGTTTAAACTTGTATATACAACCATCGGCTTGGAGTGGAGAATTCAGAGGCCCCATGAAAGGAAACCGCAAAGTCGATATAAAATGCACTGAAATTTATCTATTGTTATATAAACAAATTCTTTGTCCATATTGACAAACCATCTTAACAGTGACCTGTCATATCATAATCCGCTTATGTTGACATCTAGCACGAGTACTGTATGTTCTGAGATATCCGCTTTTTTTTCAAATTTACATTTCTGGTAGCTAAGATCAACCGGACGAGGCACTATCTCATAATCTATCTTTCGTGGGATTTTCGCTGCTCGCTAGTAACTAATATATTTACACAGACTGACATTTGTATGTGGATGGTAAGTAAAATTCCTCTTCTTTTCATTCAGGATTAAATCCTTCAGAACATTCACATTTTTTGTAGTAATCCCTGTCATTAGACCAGAACACATGCATCTCTATCGTCGATTTACCCTTTCTTTAAATTTCTGACGCATGCGTGGAAGGCAGCATCACTCCACTACCACAAATGTAAAAAAGAAAAAAGCAAGCTCTCACTTGTCTATTCAACAGGCAGGGAGAAACAGTAACTACAATTGACCATACACGGCCAATTCATTTAAAACATGTACCCAGATAAAATAGTAGCTGAAATTTCAAAGAAAACATTACCTTTGATGCACCGAATGTTATGAAAACATAACAAGCAAATGGGAAAAAAATCAGTCTCAATCATACAATACAATTTTTTGATGTTGCCACCACAATAAGAAACGGGCATTTGTTTGGTTCTCCAAAGCTGTCCTTTAGCAGCGACTTCAATAACGCATGTACCCTTCGTCAAAGAAAGCCGATTACAATCTTCAATAAAAACAAAGAACCTGTCTTCAAAGGAAGTCAGTACCGAACTTAAATAAAACCAATGAAATCTGATGGATTGTTTCATTTTCCAACGTGACTGAACACTTTTACTGTGCTGTGAAAGTTTCCTTTTTACAGGAAAAAATTTATGCTTACGAACTCTACTGACGGCACTTAAGATGCAAACTTTTACCAACTTGGGACGTACTGAAAAGTAAACATGCTTCATCATTCGTTATGTGATTGTGCTATTTTTTTCCACAGAATACAGACCTATATGACCTCTAACAAAATTACTGAATATTTTAAATCTGTGTGTGTGCATATTTTCAATGGAATTACTTGTATTCTGGATTCAATGTATGTGACATGATTCGCGGGTGAGTACACGGTGTTGATACTTTAATCATTGCTATACATTAGACATGTATATATATAAACAGTATACACGTATATGTACCAATGCGTGGTTCTCTGAATGATGTAAAATATTATATATGCCTTCTCTGTTTTCACTACAGGTGTATTTCTCATTTAATATGCATCGATTTAAGATGATAACTGTGCCAATGAAGTACGTATGTATCTTGCGCCCGCATTTATTACCTACCCCCCCTACATTTTTTCGAGTACATGCATCATTTTCTTCAGCTGACCTGGTTGTTTATAACACGGTTCGGTCTACGACACGGGTTGGGTTCTATGGCTCCCAACTACTGTGTTATAGCGGGGTCACACTGTATAAAGCAGGGACGGGCAACATACGGCCCGCGGGCCTGACCCGGCCCGCGACAGGATTTTGACTGGCCCGCGGTCACATCCGGCCGCAATCTCCTACTACTTTCTTACCTTAATCATTAAGGTATTGATTTAGTAATTCGGCCCACCAAGAACTTCATTTTCCCATATCCGGCTCGCCGACTAGAGAAGTTGCCTACCACTGGTATAAAGAGTCCAAGGTGGAGGTCACACTGCTTCTGAAACTTTTAGTGAAGGAAGGAATGGAAACCTGACTAAAAGAAAATACCTCAAGAGAGGGGAGTTATGGAGTTTAAATCCCTAGTAATAGAAAACTTGGATGATTATAAAACCAAAAAACCAAAGAACTGCAACTGAAATATATTTCATAATTAAAACAATAAAGTCTTTGGCCATTTAGAAAGTTACTGAGGGAAAACCTTTAACAAGCCATATATGCTGGAATGGACTCGGAGGTGTCCACCAATAATACTAGCAGCAAAATCAAATAAAAAAAAAAACTGGTGTAACTCATTAAAGACTATGTGTGAATTGTAGATCCTAAACGGTTTTTATTTTAAACAGAATATAGAATTTGTGTCTAGTGCTTTCGTGTGTGTATGTGTGTGTGTGTGTGTGTGAGAGTTTGAATTTTTAATGTAGCTTTGACAATTTGAGTCATATCACTATGATGTCTACAGTGTGTCAGTTTACAGTGATGCTTAGCACCATGTATCATGCTGCAGACATGTAGCATCATGTCCAACCTAGTCACATTATCCTTATACCAGGCGGACAGGTCCTAACACTAACCTCTTAAATGTTGAGTGCCAAGCGAGAGAAAGTTGCTAGTAGCATTTTTATGTCTTTGGTATGACTTGGCCGGAGTGTGAACCTGTTACTTCCTGCATCTGAGGTGGACCCTCTAACATGTGGGTTTAGCTTAATGCAGTTGTTTTTGATTTTGATTTGGGTTGAATACAAACCAGCAGGTAGAGTGGGTTCATGACCTAACTTGAAAATAATGCTGGCCACTTACGTAATACATGGAAGGTGAAATGCATTAAGTTCAAAGGTTTAATAAGTCAACTGTTTCTTTGTTGTGCACTCCATAATGATGTTTACTACTTAGTTTAATTGCAAGATGACAGTTTTTTTCTCAAACAATCAATGGATCGAACTAAGCTTATATGGTCATTATGTTTTCTCCATTGTTTTAAAACATAGCCACAAAATACAAGACAAAGTCTTGTCTGATGGACTTAATTTTGAGACCTACTGAAATAAAACAAGACCATCCAACACTACTGGAAATGTCCATTAATTAGGTGTTAACTATTTTTGAGGCACTAAATCAACTTGTCAATTAATATTTAATTCTTAAAAACGGTAGAGAGGATTAAAAGACTCGTTGAGTGAAATTCTACACAACAGTTTTCTTAAAGACATTTCCTCTTAATAAATAATCAGTCTGAGAGAAAACCATTTGATGATGGAAGGATAAAATTAAAACTAAAGCTGTTAGGAAGTCCAGATCTAAAAAGGACACATTTTCCCGTACATTTAATAATTAACCAAATCAATGTTTGCTTTGTCAAGCAACTTCTTATACCAGTAATAAATATTTCTATACTGAATTTCACAATTATATTGAGGCCATTACTTATCTGTGTACAGTTCAGACCGGTCTGTCTTAGATCTGAGGCCAAAAAGTCTAAAATCCGGACACAAAATCGGATTCCGACCTCGAGCGAATTTCAGCTGGAAAAAACTCGGGTCCAAAAAGTTACGTTTTTCCCTCTGTATTTTGTAGTGCAACTAGAACATCCATATTATTTGGTATCATCGTAAAGCTACATCTGTCTACCTTTCTATAATACCACCCACTTTATTGTGTCGTACATGACCTTGACGCTACAGAGCTCAGAAGTAGGCTACCACCTCCTGCCGCGTAAACGCGGCGCTATGGGTTAATGAGTTAATCATGTTATAAGCTGAGCCCAACTTCAAATGGCACAGATCCAGATATATTGTCACATAATGTGCTGGCAGATCTGGGTCTGTGCAGTTTGTTAGGAAGAATCAGTAAAACAAACAACATATACTCTGGTCTGCAGGCACATTATGCTATGGCAGATCAAGATCTTTGTTGTTTGCTGTTTTACTCCACTTATAATCAAGTATAAAGAGAGTACTAAATACTCTGCAGCTGCATTTGACTATTGATGGATCTATGTTTATTAACTAACCTGTAAGGTTGATGTTTTTTGACTCGCTGTAAACAGAATGATCTTATATTATGATGACTGGCCAATGAATGAATACATGCTATATTTCAAGACCAATGCATTTTTCTTATTTAAGGTTAAACAATCTACCACAATCAATGCGCTTCAGATTAACAGCTGTGGTAAAATAATTCCAATTTTGGATGGTTCTTGAGAAAAATACCTAACAATTTGTTATTGCATAAGATTCAGGCATAGATGTTCATGCTGACTTTTACTACATTTTTTAATCTATCAAATGGTAGCAGTGGTAACTTTCTTAAAATTGAAGTGTGTACAGAAAAATATTAATCTGTTTTTCAGAATACATTGATTTATGGGCTTACAAGACAATGTATTCAATATTTAAGTCATACTTCCTGGAGTATAGTCATATTTGGATACGACAAATCTGGCTGCTCTATTTGGATTTTTTCAAGATGATCATATAATACTTGCTGGTGGAGGAAAAACCCTGGAAAACCCTGGGAAGAACCACCGACCCAAGAGAAGCTACTGGCAAGCTTTCTCACGTACCCACATTAGCCGAGCCTGAGACTCAAACCCACGCAGACAGTGGTGCGATGGCAGTGATCTGGAATGGTGAGTGCTTTAGACCACTCGGGGACTGAGGTCACCTGTAATTGTGACATTAAAATATTCAACTTTGGGATTGTCTACAGTTTCTTGTCATTTTGAGCCATATAGGGAGCTGCTGCAGCTCTGTTGTGAATAATGCATTGGACTAATCAGTTCAGGATTTGATACATGTGAAGGACAGTCCTGGTTGGCTGCCTCTGTATATCCTTGGGAATGGCTGTTAGGGATTAGAGACATTTCAGCCCAGGACATTTTGACCCACTTCAATGGATATTTTGGCCAATGGCAGTGAACACTGTATCCCACTTTAATGGATGTTTCAGACAATGACAATGTATGTGCTCTGACATCAATTAATAAATATAAACATTTAAACTCAATGAAATCATTTTATTAATTCATAAGATATGTGCTAATATTTTATTCCCTTTGCACAAAATCTTTCATGACTTACTCAAACCCGTCCCTTTGCTTAAATACACTGACACCACAATCTTTAACTACAATGATCAACAAACTACAGTGGGTCCCCGCTACAGCACGCTCCGTTATAACATGAATTTGGATATAACACGGTCGTGGCATGGCTCCCGAAATGTCATTTACCTTATTAACTTGTTAAAAAAAAAAAATTCTTATAAGTACGAAAAATAAAATATGTACAAAGTTTTATTATCATTTTGGAGAAGAGATTGCATATAAATTCGAATATAAGACAATTGTGGTGTGGTTCCTGAAATATCATATACATGTATTATTCTCGTACATGGAAAACTATTATTCTCGTACACGGAAAACATTTCTTCTTTGGGGAGGTAACACGTATGGATTCGAATATAAAACAAACATGGTGTGGCTCCTAAAAATTTTTTAATTTAACCAATTTCTTACAGTTCTGTACCAAAATAAACATTGGAAATAACGAGTTTCTGAACCAATGGCTGGGCCTTTTGAGAACTTTGATCTTTGTTTATTGTTGAAAAATGACAGCTCATAAGTGTTAATCTTATTATTACTGATCCATAAGCAATGAAGCCATCAAGTCTACCTTGTGTTTATCTTCAATGCATTCCGTATACAGTCGTTGCTCAAACAATATCCGACATATGTTCTCTAAACTGACTACACAACTAAGCAACAAACAGTGCGGCAGTTGATAAAAGATTCTCATCTGAATTTATAGATCAATTAATTTAAGTACATTGCTCATCATCAAAGTCAATTGCCGAGCTAAACTTGTTCAAATTATGGGGCAATGATTTATAAAACATCAAAGAAACGAAAGCCGCCAACATGTGCGCGTGGCTTGGCGGTGTTGTTTTATGCAATCAGTTGACCAGTGAATAATGTTGTCCACTTCCTACAAATATACCCCCATTGTTGACTGACAATTATTCTTGCTGTAGTCTTTTAAACTAATAGATGTAAAAGTGTTAGTTAGTGGACATTTTGAATGGAAAACGGGAAACGGAAACGTAAAGCTTTTACTCTTAAAGAAAAGATAGTCACGCGACTGTGTTAATGAATGGCTCAATTTTGATAATGACTGCCCAGTTGCAGATCATGTTTCGGATGCAGAAATTGTTCAAAATATTATGTTCAATAACACCAATGGTGATGATGACAATGGTGATGCTTCTGATGACACTGAGGACACCACACCTGAGGATAATCCACTGTCAGCAACAGAAGCAGTCAAAAATTTAGAGTGTGCTTTGAGATGGACGGAGACGCAAGATATTGACTATGTTCGAATTCTTCAGTTAAGAAATATGATTGACTTTGCGAAGAGCAAACGTAACAGTAGCTGAAAATCACTGAGTTTTTCAAACAATAATAAAGAATTACAATTCACGGATGAGAAAATTTAGCAGTATGAAATTTATACAGACACCGTTTTTTAACCTTCGGACGTACTGTTCCATCATTTGGTACGTAATATTTCCTATTTATTTTTCCATTCAATTCAGTCACATAATGATCTGTGACAAAATTATTGAATATTTTACATCTGTGTGCGGATATTTTTGATGGAAATACTTGTAGATTCAATGTATGTGATTCGATTATCGGGTGAGTACACGGTGTTGATACTCTATTCATGCTATAGATTAGATATGTATATATAAACTATACATGTGTATGTACCAATGCGTGGTTCTCTGAATAAAGAAATATATTATATATGCAATCTCTGTTATCACTGCAGGTGTTTTCTCATTTAATATACATTGATTTAAAATGGTAATTATGCCAATGAAGCACATGTTTCTGCACCTGTTTTCATTACCACCCTCACCCATCCCGCTAACCCTGCAAATTTGTTGGTACTGTACATGGTTGCTTATAACACAGTTCAGTTCATAACACGGTTGGGTTCTATGGCTCCCAACTACCGTGTTATAGCGGGGTCCCACTGTACCTGGCTATAATTAAGCCCAAATGAAATAACACCTGTTGGGGAAAAAAAAACAATGCTCATTCACCATGGTGTTTTGAAATTATACTATAATTTTAAAACAAGTCTTTGAAATAACGGATAAAACGAATCTCTCACTTTTTGTCATGTATCTTCACTCAACATTGTAGGCACTATGGTGTAATGGTGGTGAATTTCTATAAAAATGGAAGAGAGAGGGAATTGTGAGGTATGAAACGAAACCTGAATGTCATAGCAAAGTGGAGACAATAATGTAATGGTGATGAATGTCTATAAATGTCCAAATATGCAATGAAGTGGAGCGAAATATCCTGGGCTGAAATGTCCATGTACCAGGTTGTGCAAAATATCCACCGTCATGAACCGAAACATCCTCTGAAGTGGGGCAAAATGTCCTGGGCTGAAACATCCAGGTACTGGCAGTTAGCCACTATTTCCTCTGCATGATATATCCCATCTTCGCTAGCCAACTTTGGGTTCGTTAACCATATCTACACCTTGGCTGATCGAACAGCTATATTGATGCTTTGTCTTAGTGACATCTATTGGATTCCATGTGTTACCCCCTTAGCATATAATGCCAACTAACCACTGTTCATCCTATTTTCATGATTCTTCATATTCAAATTTAAATTTCAACATTTATATGCACTTATATATTACTAGCACACAGTAAACTCTGCCCATGTAGATTCTGTTTGACAAAATCAGTGTTTCTATTCTCTAGAAAGTAATACTACACTGCTGATAAAATTCTTGACTATGTGGTTCTTAGAGGGAAGGGAAAGAATGATGGTGTGACTATGCAAGAATTAATCTAAGTAAAGCAAAACTTTTAGCGATACCCCTACGTGCCTTGCATAACAGTATATACAAATTTTAAGGAATGGTGGAGGTCACCCCATGGAGAACTTGTCCCTTGGAGAACTCATCCCAGGTGACATAAGTCGCCCCACAGTGGTTGGAGAAGTCACCCCAAAGATTATAAATACTGATTTGGGTATGTCACCCCATGGTGGTTATCACTATATATTGCCTCTTGAATTATTCTACTACCCGAGATTATAATTCATGGTGATTAACATTCCCAATGAAATTCGAATATAACCCCCACCCCTTTTCTTTCGCTATAGCAAATGTTAACTTTGGCCCCATATGTGTTGGGCCATTATTACCGGTCGTTGCGGAATTTGAGTTTGTTGTTCCTGATGCTGTTTAGTACCGACACCATAGTCATCTGTGTAGATGGAAAAAAATTCCATGCAGCCAAATTTATTACATCATATATTAGACTATGTTATAATCTCCTAATTTCCCTCATAAATTTTGCCTCCATCCTTCAAAAACAAACCCTTCATTGTAACTATTTATTTTAAATGGACCCCATACCTATTCTAACTTCACTGACGTGCATCAGCACCCCACCCCCAATCAACTATGTCAAATGCTTAGTGTGGATTACAAACCCGGAGAAAGCCCTAATTAACTTTTATTAAGAATTCAATGAAATAAAATACTACAATGCGTATGATTTTAAATGTGCTACAGTCACCGACATTCAGTTCAAAATATTACTAATTGTGGACACAGAATACTACCTCAGTCTCATGATATTTTGGCCTATTCTTCTTATGTCTTTGAAAAGATGTAATGTTTATGCATCGGGCTGAGAAAATGGAATACATTACTTTAGTCTCATTCCGTCAGCATTTTAAACAAGGAACTATGTCAGGTTTATGGTTATTTTAGACAATTCAACGTAACAATGTCACTAAATGGCAAGAGATAGTAAGTAAACTAAACTGAATTTTTTTAAATATCAGAAACTTTCAGCATTTTTTAAATTTAATAATATATGAAGTTGAAGAGAAACAACAATCAATAGTATGTAGTTTGTTTACAACGTCTCCTTTATGGCCCCCCAAAAAGTTCATGCAAAATTTTAAACAGAAGATACTCCCTGAAATTTCTTGACAATCTTACTCGAGTGGCAAGTTGATTAGCACACAACAAAGTAGGTGTGAGACAACTTGTAAAATTAGAAACTTGGATTAAGATGCAGTACTGTTCTCAGGTAAACATTTCTATCATTTAAATAATTTATGTATCTGGATGATTCTGAAAGATAAAAATTAAATAGGTTTTTCTGGGTTACAAGTTCAGACAATCTTGGACGACTTCTCCAGATATGATGGGGTGAGTTCTCCATATTCCATTTTAAGATGGGTTATGGTATTACTGCTTCCTCTGTAGGCCTACAAACTGAAGATTATACTACAAGGCCAAATCTCTCTAAGAGCACCACAATTACACCATATGTTTTCCAGATGCTCTGGTCCAATGGTTTGCTCTTTCAGCATGATGTACTCTGTTAAGCTGACCATCTTATACCTAACCGGCAGAAAAGTTGTGTGCGAATAAACATGTACAAAACAATTAGGAATTGAAAGGGTGCAAACTATACGAGACAAAAAATCACTATACGACAAAATACTGTTAGGAAATTTAACGTTTTAAATCGTTAAGGTCATTTTATGATAACTTCAGCACTGTTTATGAGATTGCAAACTCAAGATATGATGAATGACTTCTATACTTTTAAAATGCCGCGGAAATGCGGATATCGCTATAATGCAGCGGAAATGGGCATATCGCCATAACGGGTTATGCGTCAACCTGTCCTTTGACCCATCCAAAGTGCAAGATTTTCGTCAAGTTTAGAAGAAAAAAAAATTTGCAGAAAACGTGGGTGGATATCAGCTGTCAATCGGAACTTACCTAAACAACAGTCTGAGATTAAACAACAGGCTAAAATCGCTCCAGCACTGGCTCCAGAGAAGTGACAGTCTTTAAGGAGTTGTGGCGCATGTTGCTTCAGACAACTTGCCACGCCAACATGGTAAATTCCCAAAAATCCACAACCCGCAAACGAAAAATTCATATTTGAAGATTCTGTTACACTCGGCTCCTCTCATTGATCGTCTGGAATACCATTCAAATTATTTTCGACTAGAAAGACCTGTGTCAGTGTTATTGCTTTCCCAACCTCTGGGTTGTGTTGTGGTTTAAACTTTTCCACGCGAAACAGTGACGTATTCCAACGCGCCTCCAGAGTACTTGCATTTGATTGGCCGTTGCTTATCAGTCAACCCACTGACCGAATTTTTCCATGACACTTGTCTGGCAGTGTTCTTTGGTCTTTAATCGGGTCAACACCCAGTTACGTATGGGTTGGCAAGTCAAGGTTAAACGTAAGTAACTATATGAATAAAAATAAAAATCAATAGATATAAAGGAAACTTCGCACATAAATTCACAAAAGAAAAGAAGAATTTTGGCCAAGCTTAATGAGGCATGTATCCTGGACTACCCAGTTTTGACGCACTAAAGCACATGCTTTCATTTTTTCAGAAATATACTTCTTTGATAGTGATATTTCTTATTACTTTGGAAATATTAGTTATTTAAGCAAAGTGTGGGTAAGAAATGTCAACGATATATACCTTCATACTAAGCTTATGCCTATGGAGCTTTCATTGAGACGACACTTTGTCGTAAAGATCGTGTAGTAGGTCACCGATTTTGAGGAAAATCATGTTTGTATTATGATAAAAATGTTTTATGATTTTAAACATTAGATTCAATGTATGATTATTTTCCAATACTTAACTGGAATTGTTAATGTACAGAACTTCAGTCTCTGAATGTACTGTTTATTCAAACTTTAAAACTGATCTACATCTTTCAAGTTATTGTCTCTAAAAGTGCAAATAATCAGAGGCAGAAGAGAATGTTACAGCAGACTTTTTTCATTTCTTGTAACTTTTACCATTATCAGATAAAAGTATAAATAATAAATTTGTTAAAATATTAAATATTGAGATTTCTTTCAAAGTCTGATTTAAAATTTACCATTAAAGTAAAATTTTCTTATTTATCAGATTAAAAAAATCCTGTATTTTGTTAGAATAATAAATAATTAATGTACAGGATGCCGATTTAGCTATGAAATATATAAAACTATGTTTCATGTAAATTTCCGCAAATTATTTTTCATGATATGAATCTTTACTTTCAAAGATTAGAATACTAGAATTTTCGACAAATGTTTCTGTCTGTGGGACTCAATGTTTATCAGTGTATACAACGGATGTGAACGTGTTTGTGAGAACTGAGTGCATGACACTGCATCAAAATAGGGGAGCGTCAGATTGCGGTGTTGTTGATTATCGAATACTTGTTTAGGTGGCAGGGTCGAGTTTCGTAAATTGGCCCCTGGCAAATTTCTTAACTTAAGGCTATGGTGTGACTTGCTCAGCTATTATTGTTTACTAATTAAAGATATGGATATATTTGTGAACTAGGTGTTTTGGGCTTGTGTTGTTCTTGAAATTGATGTCAGGCATGTACATCTTCCATAGTTACTCTGCAGTATGTTGATAGTGAAATACCAATAGTCGGCTAGGAAGAAGAGCTAGCCTCCAATAGCAGCAAACACGTGGGTTTGGGGCAAGTAGAATATCTCAAAAACGGCTTAGATGGCAACTATTTTCAGTTGCATCAGCCTGTTTAGTACACACTGTTTTGCAGAATTATCATCTAGGAAAAGGGCTTGTATTTGCACTGTGAGCATCACATGGTGTCAAAAATGATCTTCGGACATGAAAATTGCAGGTATAAATTTGGGGTTGGGGTGCATAAACTTCTTCTGCTATGGAGTGCCATTGACTTCTCTGGTCAAGTGAATAATATTCTTATGCTTTGTTTTAATATAGGTATCTAAAAATATGGACCTTTTTGACCTCACTTGTGTATTTGATTTTTTATGATTTTTTGTACTAGGTCACTGATTGCGGCATTAAATTTGTACATAAAAACTGGCCCCAGCCCCCTTAGTCGTTTTTCTTGGTTTTAACACGTTAATGGTTACAATCATGCCGAGGAATGGGTTATGTGTACTTTTGCCAAGGACTGACTCAATGAAGCAGCTAAATGGTATTAAACTCTTGGCCGCGGAAATCCGGAGCATCATATTATGACGAGAGAGACTTCACGAGAAGCGCATGTTGATGAAATGCCATTAAACTGTCAAGGCTTTAACAGAAAAAAGTTTAGTTTTAAAAAATGTAGAGCTATGGTTATTTAACATCTTTTTAAATATATCAATAACAATTTTTTCTTAAAAGTAAAGGTTGGTAAAATAAAATTGCTGGACGTAAAGTTCGCAATAAAATAACATTAAATGTATCCAATTGGGCGCTTAGGTTACCAAACGTACACCAGATGTCTAATCATGATTTTAAATAGCGGCCGTCTGTCTCCACAACAAGGATAACGCAAATGACATTTTGTAAAGAGTACAGTTTTCAGATGGATGTTATTGGTATCACTGTTAATTTATTTAAGTGCTTATACTTGCTCCAGTTGCAAACAACAAATACCCTGGTCTGCCGTGGCATAACGCCACAGTATCAACACTCTTCTGATTACTCCTAACAAACTGCACATGCTCAAATCTGCCGTCGCATCAGGTGCCAGCAGATCTGGGTCTGTGCAGTTTGCAGTTGGACTTGTCTTAAAAGCTAGTACGTACGGTAATTATCAGTGCATATCCCTTATACACTGGCTCCCACTTGATGACTTGGAGACTATCACAAGTCATTGTTTGATTTAATCTAATATATTTAGAGTTTATTTTATCCTTGTGTGTCCTTTGTAAACATTTGTACGAGCAGGGCAGCGTAATTCAAATTTGGTATTGTTAATTCTTGGTTAAAGACACCAGCAGCAGAGAGGGTGAACCCTACAACTTTGTAGAGACCTTATTTTTGAAAATTAAGGGTTCCTACGAAGGCTGAAAAAAGAAGTTTTTGCCTTAATAATGAAAACTTCTTTAATTGACCAGATTTTTTCACAATCTGGTCACTACGCGTATGTCATTCACCCTCTCTGCTGCTATAAATTAAACAGCCAGTATAAATATTATCAATAATGAGTATTGGAAAACCACACTCAGCTAAATTAGCTCGAGAGCGACTAGAGGCAATTAAAAAATATCTACCTGTTCATGATTCTGTTAAGCAACAACTACAATCACGTCAGGAATCTCAAGTGGAATTTACAGAAGGTACAGAAAAATTATTTAAGCCGATTGTTGAACCAACAAAGAAAATTGTTACAGCAACTGAGGCAACACAAAGATCTCTTGCAACATTGCCTGCTGATATTGCTGGTCGTATTCAAGCTGCTCAACCACCACCACAAGCACCACAAGCAGCTCAACCACAAGCACCACAAGCACCACCACCAAGAACCAGAACTAATATAATAGATAAATTTACGCCTGAAGGTATTGCTGCTATCAAGGATCCAAACCAATTATTTGATATTGCCGCGTTTGGATATTATGAAAGAAAAAAATATGTAAAACCAGAACACGCTAAATCTCTGAAATCTGACAATTGGATCAGGGATATATATCGCGTCGCTACTGATACTCCAGAAATCAAATCTAATGAAGATATTACGAGTTTTAACAGATTTGATGAAGATATACATAGATATATAGAAGAGGTTAAACAAAGTAAACGATTATCACAACCACCACAATTTGAATTACCATCACCGCAACAAGAACGACAATTTCAAGAAATGATGAAACGAATTCAATCACCACGACAACCAGTTAGAACAACAGAGAAAGAAGAAGAATTTCAAGACGCTCCCGGCGCAACTGGAAGTGGTCTAGGAAGTGGTCTTATTACTTGTCCCAATAATATCCTTGCTGATGTTGATCGACTAGAAATCCTCATCGGAGGAAAACGAGCTGGTAATAATTCATCAGAAATCATTAATGAAGCAGCTGATATTTGTAAACGATTATTTAGTAGCGGCATCATGGATATTAATGTATATCGATCCCTTATTAATGAAATCGCCGACGATTATTACAGTGATTAGATACAATTAGTGATAAAAACAGTTAATAATAAAATGATCGTGCATGGTACTCAACGTGGACCTACCATGGTCAGGGTAATAAACTCTCGATTACCAGTATACAAAACGACCTACGGAGATGGACTAGGTGATGTTGTTCAGGGTCTGTTTAGAAGCCCCAAAAGCAATACCGATTGCAAAGCAGCTAGGAATGAAAGCTATTGATGTTGTTCGTGAAAAAGGTATAGGCGCTGTTGGTAATCTCGCTAGCAAAGCGTTTTCAGCAATTAAAGATAGACTATAACGATTAATACGCAGACCGACCCGACCTCAACCTGTGAAATTACCTAGCACTGAAGTGATGCCAGCAAATGTCAGTAAAATAATAAATCAAGCAGCTAATCAAAAACTAGCGGAGTTAGCTGAGATCCCGATGTCGGAAAAGGAAAAAATATAACCGCTAGTCTGATAGCAGGAAGTGGTCTTCGAGTTAGACGAAGACGATAATAATAAAGATGTTTAAGCGCGTATCTGACCCCGCGTTTGACATGGACGCACCAGTACTCAAAGATGAGTCTGTGCGTGATTATCAGTATTATTCTTACGACGCACGAATTCCAGATCAGCGTGGACGAATCGAACTACAGGTTCAAGATACAAGTAGATATTTCTTACCCGCTGAAGTATTTATTGAAGTCGAAGGTGAAATTTTAGATAACACTGTTCCTGAAGCACCAGCAGCATACGCCGCTAATGTTATTGTTGGTTTTGTTAATAATGGTATTATGGCGTTGTTTGATAGCGCTACGTACATGACTGACGGAAAAAATATTGAATCAATCCAGAAGGACGTCGACGTTGCCACGACAATACTAGGTCTTGCGAGATACAGCGACGATTACTCAAGATCAGCTGGTCCATCAATGATGTTTTCAAAAGATACTTCTGACCATCCTGATAGCAGCAATCAGGTTTTTCGACAACCAAATGATAGAGCTGCTCATCCTGTTGCTGCTGCTATTGAAGATCTACCTTTTCCAAATCCAGATTTCAACTTAGGATTTGCAGCGCGTCGATCAATGTTAAGCGGTAATAGGAGAGCATTTTCATGTGCGATTCCACTGTCACATATTTTTGGATTCTGTAGAAATGTTAGAAAAGTCATTTTCGGAGCTAAACATACAGTTGTACTTGTTAGAAAAGCCACCGATAATGATGCAATATGGAGTGATGCTGCAGTTGCTGCAGGTATAGTAGTACTAACAAAACTTTCCCTGTGGATGCCAGTGATGACCCCCTCGATATCTGAAGAAGATCGGTTGTTATCTTTTATGAATCAAGGCGGTAAATCAACGTTGTCATGGTTAACAATGACCACAGATGCTATCCAGAGTAATATTAATGGTTTATTTACGTGGCAGATAGCTTCTCAGCAGGGTGTTTCTGCACCGCGACATATATTTATTGCGCTTCAAAATACTGCACGAGTAAATAATCAGACACAAAGTAATATGATATTTGACAAACTCGGTGTTTCTGAGGTTTCATTGAGGATTAATGGACATCAAGAACCATCCGAGGATATATTATTGAATTTCGATCAAAATCATGTAGCACGTGTATATCATCGATTAATGACATTCATGGGACGTGATCAAAATATTGATACTGGTTTACAAATATCGCAGCTAGATTTTACAACGCTGTATCCGATTTATTACTTTTCATTAGAACATTTAGATTTAACCAGACAATCTGTTGTAGATATTCATTTTCGAGCTCGTGTGATTCGAGGAGTTATTGCAAATTACAGAGCAATCGCCGTTATACTCAGCGATAAATCGATGTTACTCGAAGGTGTTGGTGGACGAATGAGAGTTTTTGATGCTCCAGTAGAAAACATGTAATTAGATCGTTAATAATAATTATAATGTCATATCATCACGTTAGTGTGAGTCTGACTCCTGGTCAGATTAAAAGGCTGCAATCAGCATAAAAAAATAATTGTGGAATAAAAATATCGCTAAAGCGAGAACAAATGACCGGTGCAAATAAACTATCGTTGACCGAACGTCAGTTTAAAAACTTCAACGACGCTAAAAAATCAAATAAAGGCGTTAAACTTAATCTTTCTGCGGGCGCCATCAAAGATATTGCTAAAACGGGTAGTATATTTCCGCTTCTTGCAGCAATACCAGCATTAATAGCAGCTGCAGCCCCAGCTGTTGCAAAGGCAGCTGCGCTAGGTGCTGTTGGAACTGCTGCTGGAATGGCGTTAAAGAAAGCAACGGGTCAAGGAATTATACACGCAGAAAGTTCAAAAAAAAAGATCACGGGCAAAGCAACACGGAAGACGTCTAAGAGCACCAAACGTACCACAGCCGGGCCGTCTAAGATTATCAGGCCCAGCATACGGTCGCGGTCTAAGATTACCAGGGACCCCACACTGGTACGGAAAGGGTCTAAGATTACCAGGGACAGTTTACTAATAACACCCATGTCCAATTTTGATTTACTTAATGCTGCTAAGCAATTAAAAATAAAAAATTTCAGAGGTGTTTTTATGCGCGATCAATTACCTACCGTTGCAATGCAACATGAAACCGGTATCATTAATCTCGATAAAAATTCTGACCCAGGCACGCACTGGGTCGCATATGCAATTGATCCACGTGGAATTATTTATTTCGATTCGTATGGATCAGCACCACCAAAAGAATTTCTTCATTACGTTAGCAATAATACTGCTCCAATCTGGTATTCAACGCTACCAACACAAAAAATAACTGATCCTCCAATATGCGGTCGTGAAACCCTCGCTATGCTTGATGCTGTATCAAATTCAACAGCACCGCCTCATAAAGTCGTACACGCGTTCACTACACTACGTCATAATACTTAAACTGATATCAGTAAATATAATGGTAGATATTTATGGAAGATCCTTAGGTAAAACTCAGAAGATCGATTTATCTAAATATGCAACTCTTGATCAGCTCAGAAATGAAATCGATGATTTATTAAATATCACAAGTGTGGATCAAAATGAAGTCGTCGTTTTTCAGGACAAACAAGGACGATTAAAAACGAGTAACATACAACTACCAGATGTGCTTATACGAATTCCCAACGCGGTTGTTAATAATATCGTTACTTTCACTGATCAGGGTAAAATACAGGATTCCGGTAAGTCGGTTAACGATTATGTTAAGAAAACTGGTGATCTATTTACCGGTGACATTATTATGTCAGGAAGAAAAATTACCTATCTTGGAGATCCAATCGCAGATACAGACGCAGCAACAAAAAAATACGTCGATGATCAAGAATCCAAATACGTGTCAGTGCGTGGTGGTATAATGCGTGCATTCAGTGCGTGGTGGTATAATGCGTGCATTTCTCGACATGAATAATAATGGTATTAATAATCTCAGAACACCAGAAACAGATTTCGACGCTGCAACGAAGAAATACGTCGACGATAGGGAAATTCTAATAACTACTTCATTAACGACTATCAATGATGGAATTGCTGCATTTAGAACTGAATATTTTAATCACGTACAAACATTTCTAAATTTTCGTAGAAATGTAAACTGAAATATTAATGATTTTTTTGGAACTCCACCAAATGTTATTATTAATCTCGCTGACATTAACGCAAGACTCAACGATATCATTAGTGGTATTCCTAACATTATTCAAAAAACTAATCTCGTTAGAATTCCTCACAAGCAGATCATTAATATCGTGTACACAGTCGCATCAGGAAAAGCAACATGGACACCGGAAAATAACACTTTTAAACACACTGCAGAGGTTACTGGTGTATACAGATTATCTGTATTTAGTAGTGCAAAATTCAGTATATTTACCACATTTCCATGGCGCCATTCAACCGATGATTTTTCTGGAATTGTGTCTATAGTGTTAAATAAAGATGCTGAAGAAACGTTTATGCTGATAGCGGATGATAAAAAGTTAACCACAGCGACTTATTGGTGGTGTATTGAGTTTGTAGCCGAAACTCCTCAATTAGTTACCTAGATAAATATAATGAATCAAGAGTCATTTATCGACGTTCAACGTCACAGATACGCTCAAGCATGTGAGTGTCAAACTAAACTAAAAAATATCATCGACGATTACACGATAAAGGTAAAAAAATATCGTCGTCGTATGGTTGTTATTGATATAATGGTATACTCGGTTTCTGCTGTTATTGCTGGAACTGGATTATTACTATCAACAATAACGATGACAGCGCCTGCAGTTGTAACAATTATAGTTTCAACGGCAATAACATGCGCAGGTATTTTCAGTATTATCTCTAAAAAAATATCTTCGTGTACGAATGATAAACTAAACGAGTATATAATGAAATTGCACACAGCAACAGCCGCATACACTAAATTATGCTCATATATTTCAGCGTATCTCAGTGATGGTAAAATATCCGATGAGGAGTTCGTAACGATAATGAAAACCTACGATGAAGCGTTCATAATCGCTAGTGATAATAACGGAAAGATGGAGAATTAAATAATAACGATAATAATAATGTCAGAGTCGCAATTACTTCAGCAGATCGTGGCTAATACAACGCCGTCAAAAACTGCTATGATATCATTAAGTTCAACCAATCCTGAATTTAGCGTTAATTTTCCGACTGCAATTCCAGCAAAGGAAATAGCGCTAGCGCAATTACGAGTTTATCATAGCTGGCCAAATATCAGGTCAAAACCATTTGGTGGACAACCAGCAAATAATTCACTGGTATTTGCGAATAAGAATAAACCGGATGGAACACCTGATTGGCAAGTTGTTGGAATTTCAACGGGTAGTTATCAAACAGAACAGATTAATGATGAGTTCCAACGCAGAATTAAATCTATCACAAGGAAAGAATCCAAAATAGCGATCACTGTTTACGAACCAACATTATCAGCGGTGATTGAAATAAATTCTCCTGATTACCTCGTAGATATTTATCAAAGTTCGATTAGATCAGTGTTAGGATGGCCTGAAGTCGCACCTGTTTATAATGGAGTTTCAGAACCAACTAAAAATGATTTTAAAACGAGTGAAGAAAAATTCATTAAAAATCCAGAATATCGAGGAAAACAACCATGGAGTAATACAAGATTTGGATTTCCAAACGAAGATAGATATTACTTTACCGATTTTGACGGTAAAAGGATCCCCAAGTTGAATAAAGCATTATTTATTATTAACACAGACACCAGGACAAAGATTAGTTCCTATACTGTTGATGTAAGATTTATTAAACATTTTTTAGATACTCTTAAACCCGAATGCGATAAAACGTTTAATGATTTAAGAAATTTACTTATTTCATTATCACAACATTGTAATGAAAGTGTAAAGCAGCAAATAATCGAGTTAATAAAACATTTAAATGGGGTCTTATTCGATTTATACATCATCAATCGAAGTATTATAAACACTGCGACTAAACTAGATGGAAATAGTTACACAAATCCAGAATCTAAACAAGTATTTCTTAATCATTACAAAATAACAGAAAAAATTTTACAAACATTTGTTATACCAGATTTAAATAACGCTAAAATGAAGAAA
Organism: Megalonaias nervosa; assembly: GCA_016617855.1. Taxonomy (NCBI): domain Eukaryota; kingdom Metazoa; phylum Mollusca; class Bivalvia; order Unionida; family Unionidae; genus Megalonaias; species Megalonaias nervosa. Next base: position 5,425 of record JAECUM010013511.1, on the reverse strand, counting down.
TCACTTGACGATCTTATTGAAGAATATTATCCGGGAGTAATAAAATCGTGATAAAAAATAGCCCCACCACCGGTTATACTAAAACACAATAACAACCCTTTTGGTGCCGGACGTCATATATCGCCAGGCATTGTAAACATAACATCAGCTATTGCAGTAAATCTAGTATGTGATGTTATTGAAGGTAGCTATCAGGTAGATCTTTCTAAATCTAGCCAGGCCCAGCAAGGGTACATATTATTCAGTTTTAGTCCGTTGGTCCCTCCCGGTTCGTTAATTGTATCAGAGCCAATTAACCCCGTGTACCTGCGAGTTCATAATCCGTTATTATCAAGAATACACTTTAAACTTACACACCAAAATAATAGAATTCTGGACACGAGGAACGAAGAACTGAATATAAACCTGTATGTACGCTCATAGAGCGTTTTTATTATAACAAAAAAAAATATCCGGATGTCTATAATATTATATTCTTTTTGTTTACATAAAATCCGTGCACAGTGAAATCTAGAAGACTTTGGCTGCATATTGATTTTTCCATAACAGCTGTGCTGCGTAAAGTTATTTTAAGAACCGCTATATGACTAAATCAATATCCGCTGTTACAGCCCACGCATAGACTCAGTGTTATACAGAATTATATATATTTTGGAAACTATAAAATCTCATTTTAGACAGAAAAAAATGTGGTTTTTTGTTAAGAATATTGTAGTTTTTAGGAATGTAACGATATGACTGACAAATTGTTAAGCTAAGGTTATTGGCAAACACATACTAATTTTTTCAATATGTATTTATAACAAGGTCCGATAGCTCAGTTGATAGCGCGTAGAAACTCTCATCCGGAGGGTCATGGTTCGAAACCCAAGAAGGACAAATTGTCTGCGGGGGGCGATTTTAGGCCAAGATTTATAATTTATTGGGGGCTCCAGCCACCCCTGTCTTCAGAGTACACCAATCCACTACGTCAACACGTGGTGGATTCACTTTTGTGAATCACCCATTGGTTGATCGTTATGGGTTGGTGTGCTGGCGTGAAGACGGCATTTCATCATCATCATCATCATCATATCATCTCATCAAAAATATACAGCGGGGGTGATATGAGGTCGTGACCTTGTGACTTCACTAAAGGGGTACCCCACACAAGGGCCATTCCAAAAGACACAATCGCAAAACTAAAAATAAACCTAATGAGATTCCAGGTCACAAAGACCAATCAACCTTTGAGTTCTTAGAGTTTCGGTTACGGATATCTAGGAATTCTTGTAAGGCAATAAACAGAATCTGATTGGTCACTAAAATAAGACCTACACGTGTATAAACAACCCTCTGAGTTCCTAGAGTTTCGGTTACGGATATTTAGGAATTCTTTCGGGGTAAACTAATAACACGTATAGACAACCCCTCTGAGCCTCTAAAGTTTCGGTTTCGGATATTTAGGGGTCTCTTGGGGGGTAAATGTCTAAACAAAGATTCGGAACCTCATTAGGTTTATCTGATACAACTATGGAATGGTAGACCGAATGTCACCCCGCGCTGTATATTTTTGTTTATTTTTATATTAAATATATAAATATATATAATGAACCATGAAAACATTAATGATAGTATTTCTGCTATTAAAAAACTAAAAGATAACGGAATAAAAATATCTGATAATCTCGACCCTCAGAAAATTATGTGCGATTTTGAATTACTGCAACAAAGAAAATTTGATAATAAATATACACTACCTTCAAACTCCAGATTTATAAAATTAATTTATCAATCCATGCTTGAATCACTAGTTATAGTAAACGACAATCAGGTAAAACTATTTGCACCTCTTGCACGTTCGATCGAAAATATTAAATCCGAACTGTCTCACGAGTACGAAAGAAAAAAGATTGTGGATAATCGTGTAATGCAATTAAGAAAGATTATGCTATCTGATTCTGTCAATGCTGAGAGCGATTAAGGTGGACCCTTGACAGAGTCAATGACTGTAATTATGGCTAAACAAAATCCTTGGGAAAATTGACAGAGTCGAACTATTTGTTTTTTGTTAGGAAGACAGAGTTAGACATATTCAAATACTATCCACTGATCATATGTTTTCGAAAATGCAGATCTAGTAATATTATTTGCGACAAATTGTACTGAAGGTGGTATTATGTCAAAATGTTTTGCAGCAGAATTAATTGACTTGAACACAATTTCTTCACCATCTGTATTTACAGATTTAACAGATCTTGCAAATCGTGCGCCGCCAGTGTTTCCAAGCTTACAGTTTTCACTTTGCGTGATAATACGTAGATTTCTAAGTGAGTTATCAAGTTTATTGCCGTTGATGTGGTCAACCACATATCCATCTTTGATTATTCCAAAAAAACACTCGTAGGTAAATCTATGTGATAAATAATGTTTATTTCCTTTGGTATTAAACGCAAGATAACCAGTATTGGTAACACTACCTACTGGTTTTTTCAATCTGCAGTTTCTAATAACACCATCTCGCGATGCTTCATAATTGGTAAGGATTGGATGTGACACAAATTCGTTTTGCTCCATTTATATATAATACTATTTGTTTAAATCATTATTTTTTTTGAAAATCTAGCCAAATAATCTTCTTCGGTTTTTATAGGAGAGTCAGCGTTATATTTTTTATCGTAATATCGTTTCAACTCTCTGTACTTTTTACCACCGCATTGCGCGCACAATTGAGTTTTTCCTCGCACTCCAGCACTACACACAATACACGGTTTTGGTCCTAGACTTCCATTACTGACACATTGCATATGATAACTACAGTATTCAGTCACGCATGTTCTGTTACACGGAGACGTATAACCGATTTTTAACCAGTGGCATTGATTTGGTTGAATCATATACAAAAAGATTAATGTTCAATTAAATATATACTTGCCCTAATTATAATATGGAGGAATTATCCGTTATTGAACCTTCCTCTGCTAGATTTGACCTTGACAGACTATCAGAATATAAATTTAGTACTTCGATGCAGGATCTGGCATTAACGGATGAGGCCGAACGTATTCGTGAAGCAAAAAAGGAATTTCGTGACGATGGTGCTGCTCATGTGTGGTCAACATTCAGAGTTGGAAATGTTACTAATATGATGAACGACAAACGAGGAAAAGTAATTATTAATCACCTTGATAATCAAAAATATTTTATTTTAATAAAGTTTATTGTAGAGACAGAAGAAGATATTTGGATTATTCGTGATAAGCGTGATCCAGTCCGTGTGCAGTCCGGGGGTAATATTGTTCTCTTAAATAACAGATCCAAACCTGGAATACTTACTGGCATTGATAAACCTTACTATGTACAAGGTTATCCAGCAACTGCAGTTGTATATGGAATATATTCGCTAAATGATAAACCTAATGTTGCGGATCTCAAGCCGATGAAAATATCAAGAATAAACTGTGTAGCTGAACGAGTTACAGAACATTTTACAAATGCGATACGTGGTAATGGCTTAACAGATTTAAGACATAAAAAATAAACACATGGGCAGAAACGGTTAAAGATGCTGGTGCATCTATTAAGGATGTTGCTGAATTAGAAAAGTTATTAAGATTTCCAATAACAGTAAAAACACTAACCGGAGAGATATTATACGAACCAAAATATATAAAAAATGGAAACCCTATAACAATCGTTGATCATAACGCGCACGCATGGACTGCTGCTGTAACGATATTTCCACGAGATAGAAAAGTTAAATTTTATGACGGTGATATCTTTGATTTTATTAAAAATATTAGTAAAACCGATCCTGTTTCTGTTTGGTTATTTCAGAGTTCGGAATATAATCATTACGATCAGTTTGTACGGATTAACGGTGATATTTATCGTACAGAATTTCTTCATGAAGAAATGGAACATCTTGCATTGAAATATACCTCTGATGACGTCATAGTTGGACAATTACTGAATAACTGTTTTACCGTACCATCGGTTGCTGCCCATTTCGCTCAGGAGAAAAATTCATGGAAAACGACACGATCAGAATTCCTTGAAGATGTCAAGAAAAGCTGTGTAGAATATGGTCACGGTGGGTTATGGAACACCAAATACGATTACAATGATGTTATCTCGGTTGATATGGTAGCGTGTTATCCTGGGAGTTTTCTTGGATATGGAGTATGTTCTAAATACTTTAAGAGATTCGGACATCCTACACATGACATGACCAGGGTTGCGATAAACGGACATTTACCAGATTTTGACTTAACCGGATTTGCTCACGTAGAATCATTCGAGTTTAGAGAAGATCTCCATGCGATTACTTATGCTTGGTTCGGAAGACATTTTTCAGAAAAATGTTGGGTTCCGATAGTACTATTGCGGTATATGCTTGATGCTGGATTTTTAATATCGTTGAGGGTAACTGAAGCAATTATATCGTATAATTCACAGAGGCAAGTTTGGTTACCAGAACCAAATAGATTTAATATTGATGATACCAGAAAAGAATTCCCTGATATTGATGAAGATTATATTATTAAAATAAATAAATGCAGGAACGATGAAAAATTTGCAAAAGATCTCGGTAGAAAGATAATCGGTAAATTTACTCAAGGTGGTTCATACGATTATAAACGAACGTGTACAAGATTGATTATGGACGATGCTGAACTAGATTTTATAATCACCGATACAACTGAGAAAAATACGTTTATAAACAGATGTAATGCTTATTTATCAGATGGAACGAAACTAGGTACCATTGTGAGCTACCTTGATGGCGACTCACCACAATTTACTCATTTAAGATCTTCGATGTTAGCTTATGTTTCGATAAACTTACTATCGATGATAAATAGATTTCCTCGTCACGCTGTCAGAGTCGCTACGGATTCATTTTATATACATAAAAATATAAGGATTTATTAAAACCGCTACTCGGTGATGGTGAATGGGGGACATGGAGGATAAAACAAGAAAATATACTTAGTTATTCTGAATCTGCCGATGTTGAAATTGTGGAGACATATTACAGAAATAATAATCAAATATCAAAGTCATCTGCACCATCTGTGTACGATCCTGTATCTAGATATAAAACCGTTTATCTTAATGGGTGTGGAGGTTCAGGTAAAACAACTCGTGCAATTAACTTATTTATAAATAATACCTCAGTTATAATTGTTTTGACACCTACACATAAACTTTCTAGAGAAATAAAACAACGAGGAGTAAAATCATGTACATATCACAGTTTCTTTAGATGGTGCGGAGACACGTGGACTCCATCGCGGATGGGTGAAAAATATATACCTAAATATATTATATGGGGCGAGATATGCACGGTGTCGTTAGAAACACTAAAAACATTTCTTGATTGGTTGTTATTGAAGAATACTGCTGCGATTATGTGTGGCGATCATGGTCAACCACCACCTTT
>JAECUM010013510.1:0-106623 GCA_016617855.1 Megalonaias nervosa | reverse complement strand
GATCAACACTGTTTTTTTTTCTTCTAAAAAGGCAGGCAGACAGCTATTGGATTATATTTTTCAAGCTGAAGACTAATTGTACCAATATTTGCTGCACTGGCATTTGAGCTGCCACCTATGTGGGCAGAGCTGTGGCTGCACAAAAACATTTCCTGGCCCCCAGGAAAGCTTGTGCATTTCTCCTGTTTCACACCTTGGAGCTCCTACTTAAGTTTCCATTTAGGGTAGTTTCTAGAGAATATTGTCTGACAATCTGCACAAGAGATTTTCTCTGAGTAAGATAATCCATCACGATCCAGACTAGTTTTCTCTTGTTGTGATCTTTGTTGTGGCCATATTTCTGGCAGCTGAAATACTGCAAAGGATTAGGAATGGAAGGGATGTTCAAAAACATGGCTTTCATCAATGTAGGCAAAGTGATGTGATTGAATGTCTGGATGTAAGCATTTGGGGGAATCAACTTGCTGTTATGGCAAATGCTGATTTGTTTCACTTGTGAGACCTTCTGAGAACTGAGATTTTGGAACATCTAAGCCTTGCTGTAGCCATGCGAATCTCTAGATTAAATACAACCGCTTGATGAGTGATTTGTGTGGAAATACCTTAATGGGTATCTCACAAACCACTTTCAGCAAAGTTGATTGTCAGAGTGAGCTTGGCAGATACACTCTACAAGTATTTTTCTTTTATACTTCCTGGCTTCCCAGTCAAGCTCCGCGGTGATTTAGCTATCAAAAAGTTTGATAGCTTGGTTAGGTCTTGGTTCTCATCATTGGATTCAATGAAGAGAAATTTCTGCCAACTTCCCTGACTCGAATGAATTTTCTCATCCAAGTCACACATTCAACTATTCCTGTTCCTTTTGAGACCAGGTATCACACTACAGGTTGAAATTTTGATTGGTTTTCCCCATAATATTATTTCATCACCTGTGCACTTCATTTACCTAAGAAACAAAACAAGGGGTGACATTTACACTCATTTACTGCATTTCTCTTTTCAGGGCTACACAAGGTGATACACTCCACAAAGAAATATTACTCAATTAATCCTTACCACTACCCTCAGAGACTATATCCTGCATACTGTTTGAAGAACAACCATGTACCACTTTAATCACACATAGGTGGCTTTTGAAATGTATTTAAGTGAGTTAAATTGAATGTGTTTGACATAACCCATAATGGTTGGTACAATTAGCCAATTTATGAGACTGGACCCTTCTGACCACCAGTCTACCTAACAATGAAGCCAGAGTAGTGTGCTGTACTGCAGCAACCACTGGAGTCTCAACTACTCTACTAGCAGGATCCTCTCCTCCAAAGACATGGGATGCAACACATGATAAATGGATTGACTCTACTTAGTTACCTCTTATAACATATGCAATGAGTATGCATCAGGCCTATTCTACAACTCCAAATCAGCAGGGAGACAGAAAATGTTGAAATCTGATTTGACTTGGACTTCTTAATTAGTATAAAGACTTGTACTAAATGTGACCTGGATTTTTTTAAATATAAGGATTTGTACTAAATGTACATAATTTTTTATACATTGCTTTTGCTTGGCACTATATAGCCAGGATTGTGCCGATGTGCCATGGCACCATATAAATAAAAACATACTTGCAAGCATGCATATACATACATACCATCAGGATGTGAAATTGATATTCATGCAATAATAGAGCTGGGTGACCACAAGAACTTGGGCATGTCAAAAGTTTTTGCCTCTTCCTTTTATCATAAGAGTTTAGTTAAGTTTTCAACCTGAAAAACTGATATTTGAAAGAGTATATCAGGGTGATCACATGAAGCAGCACAGGGGGTCAACCGATCTAAGGCTGGCCAGACATGGGTGAAACTAAAGTAAAAAAAATATATCCAAAGTCCAGGGGTTAACTGACCTAAAGGCAGCTAGACATGGGTGAAAATGACACAAAAAACAAAACATACAAGGCTTTCTCAGTAAAAAAATCTTTGTAAGAAAAACTTGTTATTGTAATGGTTGTGCAGTTTTGTGGCTTCATTGTTTTCTCCTGAATCACACAAGGTTGATATTTTTAGTCACTGGATGACCAAATGTGGACCAAAAAATTCTATGATGACAAAATATATTGGATGCTATAGTATTGTTTACTAAATGATAAGTAAGATTTTTAGTTTCTGATTTTGTGCAAATATCAAAATATTTTCCAGCAGAGTACATATAAATAAATTCAATTATCTGACCTGTATCAAGATTGATTGATTTAACAGATTGTGCTGTTTATTTTGTTGTTTTTTTCCAGCATTTCCACATCTTGTGTTTTCTTTTTGTGTTATTGCTTGGAGATTTTCCAGATGATTGTCAGTTTTGATTGAGTTAATATGGTCAATAACAAGACCATCATTGATGATGCCATTGAAACACTCGGACACAAATCTATTTGATTTATAATTTTTAGTTTTACATGAAGTTTTAATTGATATAGTCAAGTATCCAACATTATTGATGCTTCTGAGATGTTTTTAGTGTTTACAATGTCATATACCTCTTATTCGCAATTGGTGAACACTGGGTGTTTCCTAAACTCATTATTGTCAACTGATTCATCACTAACTTGTTCAACAGAATCATCACTGTCTTGGTCAACAGATTCATCACCGTCTTGACCAGATGATTCATTACCGTCTTGGTCAACAGATTCATCAACATCTTCACCAGATGATTCATTACCATCTTGGTCAACAGATTCATCAACATCTTCACCAGATGATTCATTGCCATCTTGGTCAACAGATTTGTCACCATCCTGATCAATTTTTTATGTAACGAACGATGCAATCTTGTTGATTTTTAAATTTAACATCGTCATTGGCATTTGTTATTTCAAAATATCTTTTCAACGATCTGTATTTTTTTCCACCACAATCTACACATATTCGTGTTACTCCCCTGACTCCATTTCCACAAACCAAGCATGGTTTGGGTCAAGTATTTCCTTGTCGAACACTGTATAAATGAATTCCACAATAATCATTACAACAAGATTTTTCACAGCGTGTGAACAATCCCATCGGCAACCACTGACAAGCATTTTTAGTTTGTGAAATTTATATAATATCAATATTGTTTAATTAAAAAAAAGTTCATTTAAATAAATGTTATATATATAATATGGGTTGATGGGATGAGGCTAGATTACTAGACAACAATATCAAGATCTCACTGGGAATAAAATGACATTACCAAAATCAAAAACAGATTTAAATCTCATAAAACAAACTACATCAGATCACTGAAAGCAACACAAGATGAGTTTACAAGGTTATCAACGATTGAGACATCAACATGAAGATTTGATTTTGACCAACTCAACGATGATAGGAAACAAATACCATTTGAACTAAAGCTGCATGATTTTATCAAACAAGCAAAGAATGAATTTATTAATGTTGCTGCTGTTCATGTTTGGTCAATGTTTAATATGATGGTGATGGAATATTTACAGATTCAACAATGACTCAAAATTTTGTTTATAAAACAATACAAAATCTACAAGACAACAACAAGTATTTTTTTCAGGATAAAATCTGTAACAGAGCAACAAACACCAGACAGATTACAGTGGATCATATGTGATAAATTGGATCTGGTAAAAAAGTTAAGATCAACATCAGTAGTCATCTTGGACAAAAATACTACGCCAGGAACATTTATCAGAATTGACAATACATACTACAAGAACTCTTATCTGGCTACTGCTGTTATTTATGCAATTTATTACCTGAATGAACCAAACATTGATGCTCTTGCCCCGATGAAAACAGGATTGTTAAATTGTGTGGCTCAACATGTAAGAGAACATTTTGCAAACTCAAAATGAGGAAATGAACTTACAGAATCACAAATAAAAAAAATAATTGGGAAAACTCTCTTATTAATGGAGCTAAAATAAATGACATTGCCATACTTGAAAAATCACTGAAGATTCCGATCGTGGTAAAAAACAATAACCAATAAGATTTTATATGACTGGTGATTATCTTAGCAAAGGTGCTTCAATAACTTTAATTGATCATAACTCCCATATGTGGACAGAGTCTGTGAAAAATTTCCACAAGAAAGAAAAATAAGATTTTACAATGGAGATATTTTTGAGGAAATTCACAACATAAGTAAATATGACCCTGTATCAGTCTGGTTATTTTACAGTGGCAGCATAGAAGACACTTGCATGAGTAGCTTCGACGACGAATCATTTGATCAGTTTCTTTTGCTGTCTGGAATTCTTTATCAGAAGGAATCACTCCAACATGCTATGAAACAGATTGTGGTAAAATATGACAGAAAATGATGATTTACTTGTAAACTGTTTTACAGTGTCATCTGTTGCTGCTCATATAGCCCAACAAAAAAATAAATGGCGTCCAACAACAAAGGAATTTCTAAACGATATATCACAATCTTGTGTTGAGTTTAGCCATGGTAGTCTCTGGAACACAAAACATAATCTATCCAACATAATTTCTGTTGACAATGTCACTGCTTATCCAGCAGCTTTTCTTGGACTAGGTCATTGTCAGCCATATTTTGAACAATTTGGACATCCAATACACAAAATGACACAAGTTGTAATAAACGGGCCACTACCAAATATTAATCTTACTGGATTTGCCAAGATTGAATCATTCGAGTTTTCAGCAAATGTTCATGTTGTAATACCAATCTGGTTTGGCCGTCCTCTTAATAAACTGGATACCAATGTCAATCTCAACGATTGTTGCGCACAAAATCAGTGTGGTTGGGCTCCAACAGTGTTATTAAGATACATGCTAGATGCTAAGATTCTCACATCATTGACTGTAACCTCTGTGATAATTTCTCACAAACAACAAAAACAAGTTTGGTTACCACAAGATGACAAAGATATTTGTAGAAAAATTATTGGCAAATTCACATCAGCGACATCCCATCATTGTACAAAATTAATCATGGATCCAGCAGAATTAGATTTTGTTATCAAGGACACAGCAGCAAAAGGTGTATTGGTGTCACAGAGAAATGCAACAACATGAGATGGAACAATTACTGGCATGATCATTAGCTACTGTGATGGCCATTCTCCTCAGTTTACTCATTTGAGATCATCTATGCTAGCATTCTCGTCAATAAACCTATTATCAATGATCAATAGATTTCCCAATGATACTATTTGAGTCGCCATGGATTCTTTTTATATTGACAGATCAAAAATGAATCTCATTGAACCATTTATTTATAAGAACACTGCTGATACTGATTGGGGGTCGTGGAGAATAAAACATGAACACATACGCAATTATCTTGAGTTGGCTGACGTTAAAATACCAGATATCACAGATTTCATTGGCGCTGTCAGTGTATGATCCAATCACGAGACATAGCAGTCTATTTGAATGGTCCTGGTGGTTCTCGTAAAATAAAGCATGCAATAGAATTATTCAGAAATTCAAATACGATTGTGTTGACGCCAACTCACTGGCTTGTCAGAGAGATGCAACATCATGGTGCCAGTGCATGCACGTATCATAGTTTCTTTAGATGGTGTGGTGATGCATGGACACCCTAACGAATGGGATAAAAATATATCCCAAGAATAATTATTTGGAACAAAATATGCACGGTGTCTAAGGATATTTTAAAAATATTTCTTGATTACCTAACAATGAAAAACATGGCAATTATTATATGTGGCGATCCACAGCAACCTCTGCCATTTACTGGAGAATTCCCACATGACTGTTTGTACAATTATGTTGGCTATTATGAAGAAATGTTGTATGATCATTGATCACATGATGAAACATTAGGACAGTTAAAATTGCTAATCAGACTACAACCAGATAAAATTCAATGCGAAATCATGGGTACTGTAATTCCAGAGACACCAATGTCTGATTTCAGGAACTCATAGCACCCTAATGATCTAATAGTTGTATCCAGTACGAGATTCACTTCAGCATAAATTATTTGATCTTCACAAACAAAAATTTCCAACTCAGCAAGTCCTGTTATGTTACCGCACTGAAGATACATGCTGGCAAAATATACTTGTTGACATTGCTGGAACAGGCATGAAACAAACTCATGATTCTTAATGATATCATCGAGGTTCAAGTAGATTCTGTACAACAAGCACTGTCCATCGTGCTCGACTCAATATCTGGATTGTTGATGATCACATCAAATGGTCAATTTAGTTTATTTGGCTTTGTCTAGAGTAACAAAAATATCTCAGTTATGCAGGGTTGTCTATGTGTTGGAGCTGCCAGCTGCCACAAACAACAGCATCACCAGGAATTATGAACACGGTAAAGAAAAAATTAGCTGATTATGCGTGAGATGACCAAAAAAAAACCAGCACCAGTTTGATCAGGATGTGGAATTTGTCATGACGTTGAAACAATGACAAAATAATCACTGTGCCTGCTGTAACACAATAACATTGTGGCAATATTTTCCTAACTGTGGACAGAATCACTAGTAGTCTTGGCCACACATGCAAAAATGTCTCTGACATGTCTTGAATGTAACAGACGTAGAGGAGCTTCTTTCCTCAATGTGTGTGACTCTTGTTAGCATTTTTTGTTGGAGTGCATTCAATCTGGTGGTAACTGGGTGTTTTCAGGAATTACCTGTAATTGTTCATGGACAAATCCACGTTGAGTAGCTGTTGAATTTAGTCTGTAGATTGCAGGCTGTACAGTAGATCTTACCACGCTGGAAATTTTTTAAGTGTTGCTACACTCCAAATGGGATCAGTTGCTCTTGCTGCACCACCCTCAAGTTCACCAGTTTCATATAAATACCTCACTGTTACTTTACAACCCAACACTGGTTGTGGTTGATCCACTGGTGATTTTCATTGTGGTATATGTCTTTTTGCAATCGCATCAACAAGTTTCATGTTAATTCCACTCGTGATCTCGTTGCTTAACGCAGCCATCACACGAGGTAGTCTTGCAACCCATTCACGAGATCTGTCATAAATGTGCAGTATTCTGCTCAGTAATTCTTGGGCATATTGATATTCAACAATGATTTTGAGATGATACAACAGCAACATGAATAGGGCAGATATACACTCGCAGTTGAGTACAGATTTATCAAATTACTCCATCGCGAAATGGAATTGTCATTGGCGAATTTATACTAACAATATTATAAAGCTATATTTGTTTCAATGGTAAGTGCCTTTGAGAAAATATGATCAGAGTTGTCTCAACAATATAAAACTTGAGCGGCTGTAAATGCACATGCAAGACAACTAAAAAAACTTGTGTGAGATTGCTTGCAATCTGCCGCTAAGATTCCCAAATCCGCCAAGGAGAAATAGCCCAAACAACAACAGAAATTAGCGACAAAAAAAATTAACAACACAAAATGTTTTTTTTTTGTTATTTTATTTTTTTGTATTGTTTTTTTTGTTAAATTTTTTTTCATCAAAGTGTTCCGTTATGGTCTGTATGCACATACAAACTAAAGGTCAATTCTTCACCATGTGTGTCCTATAAATTATAATCTTTGTTGGTTAGATGAAAACGTATTCATGACAGCAATGGATTGTGACATTGTAAATAAACAGAATTAGTGGGCACCAACACAATCAAATGACCCAATGCGACATCTGGAGAAAAGCTGTAAAGAACATATCCCTGCTGGGCCTGCCCTTGTAATGCTTGCCCAGATGCAGTATAGCTCTTGTTGACTGTGTCACAGACCAGATTTACAGAAATCGTCGATGTGATATTGACAATGCCTGGCGATACATGACAACCACCACCATCCAAATCGTTATTATGTTGGAGAATTACCGGCAAGACCCCTGTTTATTTCCACGCGGCATAAATCCTTGGAAAATATTTGTCAATCAAGTCATTGATTTCCTGTTGTCATTTATTGATGTTAACCCACTGTATTTTGAATGTAGGCAGCTCATCTTCAGTGATCTTAAAATATTCAAGAAAATGAGTTTTGTATGATACTTTTGTTTTCTCATTCCCCACTTGTTAATCACTGATTCTACTAGAGTTTTGTGTAATGATTCTAATTCATATTTTAGTCCATATAATCTATGATATCTCAAACAATTCTTTTTATTTGTCTATCAAATAGTTCAATTTCAGTTATTCTAGGGAAATAACTGATATAGTCATTAATTTTAAGTATCACTTCATGTTTATACCTTCAAAATAAATCCTCTACACCGTATGCGTAATTACTAAATTCTTTCAATTCAAGCACAGATAAATCCACTGGTTTTCTAAAATATTCAAGTCTGGGATCTGGTAGATCTGCCAGGGTACAACCATCGTGCACGATAAATACTTGATTTAAATATTTATATGTGAAAAACTCACCTCCCATATGAATTCTTTACAAATAATGGTTAAAATAATCTTCGATGTCTTTTATTATTATTTTCTTTGGAATAAAATCAGATTTTTGTGGTTCTGGTTTTTGTTCAACAACAACTGATGCTACCAACGGCCATCCCAGCACTGTTCTGATCAATGACTTATATATGTTAATGGCGTAATTTGATTCCACAGAATTCCCCGCTGATATTTAAATGGCGGCACTCAACGTTGGCTCATGCACTATAATAGTGATCTTTGATTCTTTTCCTGTTATTGAAGTTCATCATTGATTTGTTCAATATGATATGATCCTGCTGGTATGCTGACAACTTTCCAATTTAGGATTGGCTGCCCATTCTCATCAAGCTTGGTTTTATGTGAGAATACCAGTGTATTGTTGGCGTCTAATCCACCAAATGATTCTTCTCTGATATTTGGCAAACTATAATATAATAAAGTTGTAATTGTGCCGATGCGATCTCAAGTGACCGGCCATTAGGCGCTTTTATCGGAGTTGGAAAACCAATATCGAATTCTGTCCATGTTGACATTGCTGATATCATTGTGACTGGTGTTGTGTTAGCGATAATCTGCTCTAGTCTTGTGGTTATTTCTGCATTTATTATTATCTATACAGTGGATTCTAAATGTGGTGCTGACAACGTCAGCAATGGTATGTTTGCGTTCTTGTAATAATGTTAATAAATATCCCTAATTGCATCAAATTCATTTGTCATTTAACCCCAATGACAGTATCAATGATATATTTATGCACGCATACGTCACCGCATAAGTTATTTCTGTGTGCTCGTGCAATTTTTTACCGGTACAACTGAGTAAGTTATTTCTGTGTGCTCATGCAATTTTTTACTGGTACAACTGAGACACTGATTCCAACCATGGGAACCACTCCGGTGTCCTAGTGATTAAAGCGTCCACCTCGGATGCGGGAGGTCATGGGTTCGATCCCTGGCCGAGTCATACCAAAGACTTACAAAATGGTACTAACAGATGTCTCGCTTGGCACTCAGCATTAAGAGGTTAGTGTTAGGACTGGTCGGCCTGGTGTCAGGATAATGTGGCTGGGTGGGACATCATGCTACATGTCTGCGGCATGATGCCCCAGTGCTAGACATCACTATAAACTGCCACACTGCAGACATCATAGCGATATGACTGAAAAATTGTTAAAGCTATGTTAAAAATCCAAATCACATACACACACACCAACCACGGGTGATATCACGTGTATAGCTGATAATGTGCCGATTAACATCGTTGTTTCCATGACCAGCTAGGAAACCATGTATTGTTGATGGCGATGATTCATCTGCGATATTGTTTTTGTTTTATCATGTGCTCATCGATGGAATGACACCATGGATATCTCGTACATATCTTAAATTTAGTGGCACTAAACAAAGAGGGCCTATACACCCCGTTAACCTCAGCAGTATGTTTGAGTGAGTTGTTTTGTTGAGACCATGTTGCCGATCCAGATGCTACTGTGTATACCACATTGAATTACATGATCTTGAATATATTTTATTTTTTCAGCAATTTCAGCAAGCTTAATGTCGAAGACTCTTGGATTTCCAAAGAAATTATCTATGGTTCTATTTATGTTTCTACAAAAATCCAAAAATGCATTTATATGATTAATATATTCAGATCTGAATGTGGTCAATCCATCATTGATTGTTATTAATGAGGTCGTTATTGGGATGTTGCTGTTGTCCACATATTTCTTCTAGGGGCATCATCATTTGATGTTGGTTCTCTCAAATTAGCAATGCTATTTCCATTCATGTTGAGATCATCAATCATTGTATCACCAGCTTTAGCAACACATGTACTGATCTCAATTCTGATCATGATGTTGTTGCTATCCACATATTTTTTTGTTGCCACATCATCGTCTGATTTTGGTTCTCTCACATTGATAATTGTATTTCTGCTCATGTTGAGATACCCATACATTATATCTCCAGTATTTCTAATACGTACAGCAATCTGTCCAATGATTGTCAGAATTGATTCCTTTGAGTTTTCAATTTTATTGGTTTTAGTAAATACCACTAAGTTATCTTTGGTCACGCCTGAAACTTGCATATCTGTGAACAAGACATTGCTCGTCTTTAACCGTCCTAGCTGATCCTGTAAAACAACAACTTCATCTGGGTCAACATTGGTGAGACACAAAAGATCAGCAAGTTTTTCTCGTGTTGCATATTTGGATAAATCAATGTCGCACTGGGCCTTGTCGCTAGCAGATCTTCTGTAAATATCTACCATTATAAACCATTACCCTGTTTAAAACAACTGTTGTGTCTGACCTAGTGTGGCTCAGTTATAAAATTTTCTCAGCAAAAATAATTAAGCTTCTCGAACTCTTTATATAAGTTGAATATTGAATATGTTATTCAATTATATCCCTCCTACCAACTTTGAGAATAAAAGTGTTTTGTAGAGATTCTATACTCGTTTTATAATTACCCAGCTTGAATTTTACTCCAAAGCCATGTAAATCTACTCTGTCATAAAATACTCTAAAACTATCCACTTTTTTATAACCACTATATGATACTGATACCAGTATTCTAAAATACCCCTCTATTATCTCCTATATGACACTGATACCAGTATTCTAAAATACCCCTCTATTATCTCCTATATGACACTGATACCAGTATTCTAAAATACCCCTCTATTATCTCCTATATGACACTGATACCAGTATTCTAAAATACCCCTCTATTATCTCCTATATGACACTGATACCAGTATTCTAAAATACCCCTCTATTATCTCCTTTATGACACTGATACCAGTATTCTAAAATACCCCTCTATTATCTCCTTTATGATACTGATACCAGTATTCTAAAATACCCCTCTATTATCTCCTATATGACACTGATACCAGTATTCTAAAATACCCCTCTATTATCTCCTATATGACACTGATACCAGTATTCTAAAATACCCCTCTATTATCTCCTATATGACACTGATACCAGTATTCTAAAATACCCCTCTATTATCTCCTATATGACACTGATACCAGTATTCTAAAATACCCCTCTATTATCTCCTTTATGACACTGATACCAGTATTCTAAAATACCCCTCTATTATCTCCTTTATGACACTGATACCAGTATTCTAAAATACCCCTCTATTATCTCCTATATGACACTGATACCAGTATTCTAAAATACCCCTCTATTATCTCCTATATGACACTGATACCAGTATTCTAAAATACCCCTCTATTATCTCCTTTATGACACTGATACCAGTATTCTAAAATACCCCTCTATTATCTCCTTTATGACACTGATACCAGTATTCTAAAATACCCCTCTATTATCTCCTTTATGACACTGATACCAGTATTCTAAAATACCCCTCTATTATCTCCTATATGACACTGATACCAGTATTCTAAAATACCCCTCTATTATCTCCTATATGACACTGATACCAGTATTCTAAAATACCCCTCTATTATCTCCTTTTTGTCACTTTTATACTCAACAACACTATTGTCTAAATTAGTAATTTCATGTTCATCGAGCATGTATAAAAATATTCTAACAAGAAACATCTTTTCATACATCATTTATTCTAGTATCCAGATTAATTCTGCTGATCACATTCACAGAAAGATCAAGTTGAATGCCAGTTTTTGATTTCTTGGCATCATTGTAGTGTTTGAGCAGGCGTTCAGTCAATGATAATTTAATTGGGCCCTGTAACACCGCTGATTTCAGAGCTAATTTTGCCCCAGAATTCTTCTTTGATGCAGATTGCAGTTTTTTAATCTGACCGGGTGTCAGAATAATATTGACGTGATGATATGACATTATAACATCATGAATGATCCAATTACAGATCAGTTGCGATCCAATTACATGTTTGGAAAACACTTACATGTTCGGGAAACATTTACATGATTTCTACGAGCACATCAATCACTCTCATTCATCTGCCAACACCTTCAAGCAACATTGTTTTGTCTGACAGTATAATAGCAATATCATTGCTCTGTAACCATCATGAAATACAGCAAATAAATGTCATGGTGCTGAAATTCCATGTTGCGACTCTATCTGTCATGAAAATGAATTTGCTGTGCTTGTAACTGAGTCTGTGGTCATTGTCAGCCATGACAACGCTGACTTGCTGCTGTTATCCATGAATGATAACAACTGAGCTTCTTTGAGCGATGGAGTCTTTGCTGGCATCCACTACGCAAGTTTTATTAGCATTACTTTACCTGCAGCTGCAGCATTATCTCACCAAACTGCATCGTTGTCAGTGGACTTCTAGACTAACTCAACTGCATATTTAGCTCCAAAGATAACTTTTCTAACATGTCTGCAGGATCCAAAGATATGCGACAACAGTATCACACAGCTGAATCTACCTTGAGCACCAATTTGAGACTGCCGTGCTGCAAATCCCAAGCTGAATTCTGGATTAGCGCCATGGACTACCAGGTTAATGTTGGTGTCAGAGGTGCCGGGGAAGTTTCTTGGTCATCTTATGTCACACTGTGTATGGTTAGGATGGTCAGTAATATCTTATGAAAACATCATTGATGGACCAGCAGACCTTGAATAATCATCAGAATATCTTGCAAGTCCGAGTATCATCATAGCAACATTGACATCATCGTGACATACCTCGATTTGTCTACTATCAATCATATACACATCACTTTTAAATAATGCCATAACACCATTATTAACGAATCCACATTTGTCATCTGCAGTGTATGGATTAATGTTATCTCTCAAAAAAATACCCTGAACTTCAATAAATGCCTCGGCAGACAAGAAATACCTGGAGGTATCTTGGACTTATAGTTTGAATCGCTCATATTGGTTTGGTTCTCATGCTTCCTAAGAATAATAATGATAATCACACACAGATTCATCCTTGAGTACTGGTGCATCCATGTCAAATGCTGGATCAGATACATGTTTGAACATTTTTGCTATATTTGCTGCTGTCTAAAATGATGTTCCAACATTGATGAATAACTGGTTGGTCAGCATCGACAACTGGCCAGACCACTACCCACTATCAGATTTGCTGTTATGTTTTTTTAAGAGATGGCATGCCAGCTAATTCTTTCAACCACTCACTTGCAGCTTGATTTATTATTTTGCTGACACTTGGTGGCATCACTTCGGTGCTAGGTAGTTTTACTGGAATGCTTGCACTGGAATGCTTCTCATTCTGCTGTGGTTTTTGTCGTACTAATTGTGCGAGTCAGTCTTTGATCGCTGAGAATGCTTTACTAGCAACATCAGCAATGGTGCTAATACCCTTATCACAAACAACTTCGATGGCTTTTATACCTAATTGTTTTGCAACTGGAATAGATTTTGGGGCTATCATTCTAAAAAAAACCTTGAATAATATCGTCCATCTCCGTAGATCATTTTATAAACCAGTAATTGTGAATTTATCACCCTGATGCTTTCAGGTCTACATTGGGTATTGTGTAATCATGTTATTTTGTTATCGCTGATTTAACTGATTACTCACTGTAGTAATCGTTGGTAATTTCATCAATCAGCACCCGATAAATGCTACTGTCCACGATGCCACCGGTAAATAAACACTGACAAATAGCAGCTACTTCATTGATGATTTCGTGGGAATTGTTGCTATTACCACCTTGTTTCCTACGATGTCAATTGCGAGTGGCAAGCCCACTTCCAGTTGCTCCTTCAGGTGGTTCTGGTTCTGGTCCAGGAAAGCATTGCTGGAGTGTCTCTGATGCAGCTTTTCTCTTTCCTTTGTTGTTTTAGACCTAGTTTTTACATTGATTTCAATCTTTCTTCTCTTGCTTTTTTAAAGATTTCAAAATCATTGTCATCCTTTCTGACTTGCCGAGTATTAGTAGCAATCTGATATACATCTTTGACCCAATCAGTGGATTTTAGACTGTAAACATGTTCAGGTTTTACATACCGATCTCTACTACTATATCCATACACGGCAATATCAAGTACTTGGTCTGGATTCCTGATAGTGGCAATACCTCCCTCAGTAAATTTATCTATTATGTTAGTTCTACCTCTTTGTGACATTGTTGGTTGAACTTTGGGTGGTGGTGGCTGAATTTGTGGTGGAGGTGGTTGAAGATGGCCAGCAATATAGGTAATGTCTTAAGAGTTTTTTGTGTTGCCTCATTCACTGTAACAATTTTTTTTGTTGGTTCGATAATTGGTTTAAATAACTGCTCCATACCCTCTGTAAATTCCACACGAGCTTCCTGGCATTGTTGCAGCTGTTGTTTTACAGAATCACTGACTGGAAGATACTTCCAAATTGCATCTAGTCATTGTTGAGCTAATTTATCTGTATGAGAGTCCATAGTATGTGCAGAATCACTCATTATTATTATTACAACACTGATTTAATTTTACAGATCACTAAGTCAGCAGATATATAAGGTTTTACTGTATTACAGAAATGTAACATAATTTTTTTTCCAATTACAATGAATTGCCGGAATTTCAATTCATTTCACAGTTTAGCCATGCCCATGTCACATCTTTGACTGCACTAAATATTCATATGTCCTATTAATAACACGCTGGATTTTCCACAATCAGTCATGTCATGTGTCTGACTGCACTAAATATACCTATGTGCTATTAATAACTCGCTCAGACAAAAAGCAATAATTGGATATTTCACACTCTGTTACAGCAAACATAAATTTTAAAATACTAGAATACTTAATAAATAAATTATACCATTTAAATGCGTATGCACATTTAATGTCTGTCTGTCTGTTTGATAGGCATTGATATAGTTATTTATTTAATTTCAGCTGTATATTTGTAAGAGTCTGGTGGTTGAATGGGAACAAGTCCAAAACACAGTAGACATATTGTCAGTGTCAGTGACAGATGCTATTATTGTGGGGGGGCATACCCCAAGTGCTTGAAAGTCAACCGGAAAACATACTGATTACCAATAATTTGTGCACACCCACCACCAGCTGAAACAGGTGGTGGTGCAGTTTTTGCACCCCACGTGCTTCACATGGCAGTGGGGGTGCAAAAATTATTGGTAATCAGGGCATATCCTGTTGACTGTTGAGCCATGGGGTGTGCAAGTTTATGGACAACCCTCTGAATTTCTAGTACCGGTATTTTATTTCATATCTTGGAAATTCACGGGGGTGGGGGTATGTCCATGTAACCAGAAAGAAGAAACACCTTCTCCCTTCCGTTTATGGTGAAAATAGTAAAGGTAATGAGCCTAAAAACAGCCAGAAATAAATACAGCCAGAAACACATGAAACATATAGCCAGAAATACATGGAAAATCCAAAAGAAAACTAGACCTCATTGAAGGGTACCCCATGAAGGGATCCCATGAATTTGTATAACTGGCAAAAAACTGGCAAGGAACTGGCACAAACAAAGAGCTCAGCCTGTACTATTTTTGCTGCATAAAACAATATAATAATTACATTTAAAAAACATTTGGCCAGTATCCCCTGGACTTTGGTTCTTTTTAAGTTTTACGTTACTTTCACCCATGTCTGGCTGCCCTTAGGTCGGTTGACCCCCTGTGCTGTTCATGAAGTTGGATATGTGGTAACCTTCTGTATATTCTTTTTATCACAATTATTCAGTGGAACCTTTATTTTGTCTGTATGCATGTCATTATTGATCATGTATCTGATGTTAATAAACTTGAACACAAAACTTTAACATTGACCAAGATGCTTAAGTAGGTGAGATAGGAACTACTGGAACTCCACACATATCAGCATATTAACTTCAGACCTATGAAAATATTAAATGTTCAATTGTGTACAGGAAATGTTTTAATGTTGTACACAATAATGATCTAAGCTTACTGCTTAAGCAGGAAAGACAAGCATGATGGGAATTCCTGGATATCAGTGTACAAAATCTAGAATCATAGCAATGTTGTCCTAAAGTTTCAGCTTGATGCACAAGACATCTGACATTCAAAAACTCTAACACAAAACTTTTACTCTGTTTCTCATCATGCTTAAGTAGGCAAGACAGACAAGACTCCTTGGATATCACAACGTAAGTTCTGGACCTAAAGTGTCATTATCAAAGACTTTTGTTTGAATGCAGTAACTTAAGTGGATGCAAAACATTATTAGTGTTGCTGCTGTTACCAAAATTAATGCAAAACTTACACATTGCTGATGCTGTTGCCAGAATTAATGCAAAACTTTCATGCTGCTGATGCTGTTGCCAGAAACATGATTACTATATATCACCATGAAGTTTATACAGGTAAGACAAAATACATTTAGCTTCTTATGATACCTTTCATTTACCTACATGTATTCTTATGACACCTTACATTTACCTACATGTATTCTTATGACACTTTACATTTACCTACATGTATTCTTATGACACCTTACATTTATCTATATTCATTCTTGTTACACATTACATTTACCTACATGCATTCCTGTGACACCTTACATTTACTTACAAGTATTTTTTCGATACCTTACATTTACCACATGCATTCTTATGAGACCTTACATTTACCACATGTATTGTGAAAACTTACATTTACCCAGCATGTATTCTTATGACACATTACATTTACCTGCATGTATTCTTATGACACCTTAAATTTACCTAAATGCATTCTTATGAGACCTTACATTTACCACATGCATTGTGAAAACTTACATTTACCCTACATGTATTCTTATGACACATTACATTTACCTGCATGTATTCTTATGACACCTTAAATTTACCTAAATGCATTATTCTGACACCTTACATTTACCTACATGTCTTTTTATCATCTGCATAAGGTTAATATTCATAACATGTTTTAAGATTTAAATTTGGACAAATTTACCAGCAGAAAGCACAGAGATAAGCACCTATTCGTTAAAGAAATTCCTCAATGATGGAAAAAACAAATTCTACCAATGTGCACTGTAAATCCTCAATCTCTGAAAAATAAAACAGTTTTGTTTAGAAGTTGGTAACGCTAGTAAAGCCATCTTTACTCTCCTCAGGTCTTAAAAATATGAGATTTGTTAATCCCTTTTTTATCTTTTGGGTTATTTAAAACAGAAGTTGCTGAAACTAATATTTTGTAATGTTAAACTTCACAAGCATGGGTTCTGAGATATACCTGACACTTTATAATAAATTTCATTGCCTCAAAGTTTGTAATTTGACCACAAGCATGGATTATGAAATATTCCATACATTTTAATGGATTCCACTGCCTCAAAGTTTGTAATTTGACCACAAGCATGAGTTCTGAAATATTCAGATACTTTAATGGAATTTACTGCCTCAGAGTTTGTAACCTGACCATGAGGCAGTGCATTACTTCATCAGGTATGCTGCAAGATTTTCTTACCTGGAGGAGGGGGTGGGGGTGGAGGTGGAGGTGCAGCAGATTGACTTGGTGTTTTTACAGGTGTTTTAGTTGTTGTCATTTTTGCAAGTGTTTTAATTGTCTGTTTGGAAGAATGTTTTCCATCAGTGCCACTGCCAATTTCATTTTTGTCCATATCTGAAACTTCAGCTGCCGTTGCTGCATTGAGCTCCTTCAAGGCAATTAGTGCATTCTGGTTGAATGAATCACTCGAAATCAATGAGAATTTGGAGGCCAGGTTATGCTTGTCCACTTCAGATTCACTACTCTTGGAACCACTTGGTGCCAAGCCAAGGTTGTTTATTGTACCATTTCTCATGGGAATCTTGGCTTGCGTATCATGATGACTAGAATGAGCATTAATCACCATTTTGCTGTGACTTCTAAGTGTGCTATGTGTACTTGAATCTGATTGCTGCCCACTTGCCAATGAAGAGCTTTCAGACTCTAAGAGTTTAACTTCCGTACTATCATGATCCATGGTGTGTTTCCCCTTGCCTTTGACGTTGTGTGCTACTGGTATAACAGTAATGTATTTCTTGGCCTGCACATGTCCTTTTTCTAAATCTGTAAAAGAGAATTCAAGTGAATATTTATACAATCAGAAAAATGCCCCTCCCCCCCAAGATCTGTGACCTATAATATTTACCTTTACTTGGCTCTATCAAGGTGAGGATTCCTTCTGAGATAGCTTCAGAATGGTAATGTTCAGTGAGAAAAAAGTGTCTAGTGTATCTAAATCTGGTGTACCTAAATCTAGTATACCTAAACAAAGTGTGTCTAAATCATGTGTACGTAAATATGGTGTACCTAAATCTAGCATACCTAAATCTAGTGTACCTAAATCTAGTATAATCTAGTGTACCTAAATCTGGTGTACCTAAATCTGGTGTACCAAAATCTAGTGTGCCTAAATCTGGTGTACCTAAATCTACTGCACCTAAATCTAGTATACCTAAATCTGGTGTACATAAATCTAGTGTACCTAAATCTGGTGCACCAAAATCTTGTGTACCTAAATCAAGTATACCTAAATCTAGTGTACCTAAATCTGGTGTACCTAAATCTAGTGTACCTAAATCTAAAGATGGATATAGCAAGAAAGTACTTCCATAATTCATAGTTCAATTCAGCAAAAACAAAGATTTATATCTTCTCTTAATTCTTAGCATATATACTCTCAAGTTGAAGCAAACTGCCAACAACAAAGATCCAGATCTACTGTAGCATAATGTACCTGCAGATCAGGGTCTATGTTGTTTGACCTTCTGATTACTCCTAACAAACTGCACAGACCCAGATCTGCCAGTGATTTATGCACTGGCAGTTCTGGGTCTGTGCAGTTTGCAGTTGGTTCATTTTATAACCAAGTATATACAGTAAAGAATATTTATATACCTTCAATGATGCATTTTATTTTCAGAAGTTCATAAAGGTTAATAATATATGTACCTGTAGTACATAAGTTTCCCTCTCTGTATGCATGTATCCAACAATCCATGCCTACAAGGGTTATCAAAATGTTCATTAACAAACACTTTAAAGAAAAAGTTACTACTGTTTACATTAATTATAGAAGGAGTCCCAAAATGACCTCATCTTGACTCAATGCAATTCTTCCATCT
Source organism: Megalonaias nervosa (assembly GCA_016617855.1). Lineage (NCBI taxonomy): Eukaryota > Metazoa > Mollusca > Bivalvia > Unionida > Unionidae > Megalonaias > Megalonaias nervosa. Next base: position 87,171 of record JAECUM010013510.1, on the reverse strand, counting down.
TGTGACCCATGTCCTAACTATGTGGTGCAGCCATTCATGTGACAGCATTCACAATGACTCAGTGATTGCATCCTGGAGTTCTTCTGAGCTTTTTTAATGGTTTCCCTAGAGCAAATCATTCAAACTAAGAAATCAGAAGTCAAAAGTAGCTAAATCTTATCTGTATGGTGGGTGATTTTAGGTTCCAATGCAAAGTTTTTTGTAAGGTCTGCATTACAGATTTGCATACATGTGTGGGGACATTATCCTGGTGAAAAATGAACCATGTCTGGACACTTTTTGTGTACACATTCATGTAAATTATATTTAATTACTGTGGCACAATACTGTCCACTCTGTCTCTGGTACTATGCGGTTCAAAATGATTCCTTGTGTGTTGAAGGAAATAATGTATATACCATTTCCAGCAGATTTAGCGGGACAGGCGATGGCAAACTCGTAAGCTTCCAAACACTGCTTTGTCTATTACTATTGGTTTCAAAATTGTGTTTCCAAATTTCAACACATCTAATGATCTTATTTAAAAATTATATCTCTCTACTTTGTACCTGTATAACAATTCCCTTTAGATCCTTACTATTAAACCCATGTTCTTTATCAAGCAATTTTGGACACCCAAAGGTTACAATCCCTGTGCAATCAAATATCAAAACTGTCAGCTACCTCTGGGACAGTAACTCATCTATCTTCTTTCACATAAACTTCCACAGAATTAACTACTTAAAAAGGTATGTCCCTAACCTACCTACTCTTGCATCATCTCTAACAGTCTCTCAACCATTTTTAACAGTCTCCCATCTTTAACAGTCTCCCCTGCATCTTTAACAGTCTACCTGGCATCTTTAGCAGTCTCCCTATCATCTTTGAGTCTCGCTATCATCGTTAACAGTTTTCCCTGCATCTTTAACAGTCTACCTGGCATCTTCAACTGTCTCCCTCCCATCTTTAGCAGTCTCCCTATCATTTTTGAGTCTCACTATCATCTTTAGCAGTCTCCCTGCCATCTTTAGCAGTCTCCCTATCATCTTTGAGTCTCGCTATCATCGTTAACTGTTTCCCTATCATCTTTACAACAGTTCATCCATCTACTGATTTCAGCTTTAACCATACAGAAAAATCTCACCAATTCACATGAGCTGCTCATAATCTGCACATGAGAACCTTGTTAGAAATGTATGCAAATTGAGTAGATTTTGCAGACTCATGTGTGCTGTTTGTTAGATCTTGTGAGCTAAGGAAAAACTAACCTGATTTTCACATGTTTGGAGTTTGCTCAGGTGAGAATATAAATTTTCACATGAGAAAGTAGAGCTTAGAAAACATTCTTTTCCATTACATATAACCATGTTTGAAAATAAGGAAGAGTACTAATTTCTCATTTGAGTTATCATGTGAGAAACTTTGAACTTTGATTCTGATTAAGCACTTATTTCAAATTTATTCAAAGTTGGATTTTCTCATTTGAGTTATCACAGAGCAATTTGGACTTAAATATTTTGTATAAATGTTGAATGTCGAGCATTCTGATTATTGTTAAAAATACACATCATTTCTATTTTACAATTGCCGTTACATTGTTGGTTATTTTAAATTTTAAAACATCTGTCAATTTATTTTCTCACAGCGAGTTTCAGTCTTACTCTGACCCAACAGTCTCCTTGTATTTGAACATATTAATGTTCATTTCAATGTTCATAAATGAAACAACTCAGTATTAAGGTCTCATATAACCCAATTACCCATTAAACTTTTAAAGCTGTCAAAGAAACGAGTTAATACTTTGCATAACTGTTCGCGTTTGATGTTTAGTTCACTAATCCATAAAAAGGTGAAATGTTTCTCTCCTAAAAATATGCAATTTACAAAGATAAAATAGAAAATTAACCTTTTGCCCCAAATATGAAAGCTACATAAAATAAACATATGATGCAACCCCTTTATTCAGAATCTATCAAACTTTTCAAACTCCACTATAAAACTGAAAAAAACCACCACTGATGTGCTGTCCTTGCAGCTTAATAAAGTCCGAGTCTTTTTCCAGAAGATTTGGAGAACTAGACGTATGCTGTGTAGTTTTCTTCCATGTCTAACTTTCACAGAAAAGTCTATAATATCTTATACTAACTGAATTGAGTAATTTGGGTTATTAAAGACAATGATGTGCTTCATTAGTCTCAAATTGCAACCAATGGTTACGAGCCCATGTACGTAAAACAAAATGTTTACTAATAGTTCACCCTTTTTGGCACCTCAAATGAACTCAACAGATGCTGCATGCTGATCTACAGTGTCCATGTAGAAGAGCACTCAAAAACCCAACAGACAGAAATTTGTGTGCAGGTCATGTTCACTAAGCAAGGACCACGCTGTTTAGGAAGAAAGTTTTTTAATATTCTCCTGCAACATGTTTGCTCTTACATATTTCTATGACCACAAGAATGTGGACATTGTTAACAAAAAGAAACCAAGATCAACATCTAGTGATGTCCATGTTGGCACTGATGTTAATGTCCTGTATAAAACAGAAGACCTTGACAAGAGTTAGGGAGGCATATTAGAAGATTCAGGGATCATGAAAAACTGGTTCTTTGCCGAGAAAGAAATAAGTTACCTTTACTCATTTCTTTTTACAATTTTCACATATGGAATGATCAAAGTGGATAGCCTGAATTGTCAACACTATAAGTATAAGCATAAATTAATTTGATCATTTAAAAATAAAGCATGGTTTTGCTCCAGATTTTACTTAGAGATATTATTCAACCTCTTGTTGCTAAAAATGATACCTACACTACTTGATCACTGACTACTACTCGATCTTCTCTGTGTTGAACAACACTGTCTCAAAACTTATTTATGCCTTCCATAATTCAACTGTGCAACCATGTCTGCCTGCCCTCCCCCCAATAATTCTGCGGGTGCCTCAATGAGGAGCACTTGTGTTACCCAATGAAACAATTAGTAACCCAGCCATTCAGAATTTTAAATCATATCTGAATTCGGACAAATATAAATGTTCTTCATATTATTTTATTGCTAATTGGGTGAAGCAAGTTCAGATAGTTTTTGATCTGCACCATTTTCTTTCAGGACCAATAAGAGAACGTTGATTGCCTCTTTCCCCATCCATGACATGTATATCCGCATCTTATATGTTCCTTGCCTCCGCAGTGGCTGAAAACCAACTTGCGAATAACTGCCATAGCAGATATATCTTTTTGCAGGTTGTCTGCACAAGACCTTGGTGATGGATAGATCTCTCTTTATCTTAATGTTACAAATGATTTCATATTTCAATAATGGGTAGTAAAAGGACATATACTCACACTGGCTAAGAATGAGACTTGAACTCAAGCAGACAGAGGTAAGATGGCAGTGATTGGTAAAGGTGAGTGCTTTAGACCACTTGGCTGGCCAATGTATTGGTGACTCTTTATGTTAATGTTGTAAATGATCTTGGGACCCCAGGTGGAAGAGTGGTCTAAAGCACTTGCCTTTACTGATCACTGAAATCTCATCTGCCATCTCATCTCTCTCAATACAGGTTCAAGTCTTGGGCTTGGTCAATGTGGGCATATAAGAAAGCTGCCAGTAGCTTCCCGTGGGTTGGTGGTTCTCACCAGGGGTTTTTCCAGGTACTTTCTCTACCAGTTATACTAGCCATCATGTATAGCATATCCTGTGCCGAGAAATGGCATTGAATCCAAAACAACTACAACAAAAACAACACATGATCTCATTTCTGGAAAATGAGCAATAAAAGGACATATAACCAATTAAAACAGAGTAAGAAAGGACATTTCTGTCAGAGATAGATGTTTTATACTAAATATGGCTACTAATGTAGTGCTGTCTGGAATTTGTACCATGTGAGAGTTAATAGGGGCTCTTGATGTTGATAGTGGAGGCAGTGACTTTTGCCAGCAATTCCAAATTGGAGTTTTCTGCTTTTCAGAGGTCTGAATTCATAATGTTAAGTTAGAGAGTGTTATCAGTGATACTGAACTATCTTCTATGTCCCGTCTGTTGGAACTTGAAGCAGAATCAGATGATGAAGTAAACCATATTGTGTACAAAACAACCCTGTGCCTCAAATGTCACTGAGATCACTGAAAGTGTTAGTCCTACATTAATTTTTAATGAAAAAAAAAGAATTTTATTCCCTGGCAGTAATTGAAAGAATTATGACTGAAACTACAATTATGAAGCAAAATACATGAGTAAGAAGCTTGTCTCTTTATGGCCACCCACAACACTTTAAAAAATGCTAACCTTTAAAAACATATACAAATAGCAAAATTCATACAGGTCATGTAGGCATTCAGAACTAACTATTTCAGTAACGAGTGTAATTTTTTTAGAATTTGATTACACATACCTCTAAATAGCAATATTCACTTCATATGGATCCTCACACATCAATATTGCTTTGGAAGGTCATTATTTATACCCCTCAAGAAGTACATACAGCAAAATCAATGTTAAATTATGTAGATATTTTTGGATGATGTCAACCTAAAGGTGCGTTCCAGTACAAACTGAACTGAATGTCATGCACTGTGATGTCACAATGAAAGCAGCACATGTTGGAAACAGATTCATGCTATCCTGGTATTTGAATTAGGATAGGCGTTTTTCTTGACCCAGTTGAGTACCTGGCTACCAATGTAAAAGTCCATAGAAATCTATAATGTTCAGGAAGTTTTTTGATGAAATTTAAGATGCAGTGTATTCAATAGTCAGGATTGAATAGACCTTTTTGGTTCAGCTATTTTAGTACTGAATTTTAGAACAACAAATTAATATTTAATTTGAATAAATACACCTACATCAGGCACTAATTATAAGTCAGACTCCAAATAAGCCGCAGCAGTGACCTCAGCAGTGAGGCAGAGCAGTGAGACGCTATAACAGTGACCTCAATAGTGAGGCAGAGCAATTGGACACTAGAGTAGTGACCTCATCAGTGAGGCATAGCATTGGGAAACTACAGCAGTGACCTCAACAGTGAAGCAGAGCAATGGGACACTACAGCAGTGGCCTCAGCAGTGAGGCAGAGCAATGGGACACTACAATGACCTCAGCAGTGAGGCAGAGCAATGGGACACTATAGCAGTGAGGCAGAGCATTGGGACACTACAGCAGTTACCTCAACAGTAAGGCAGTGCATTCAAACACTAGAGTAGTGACCACAACAGTGAGGCAGAGCATTGGGACACAACATCTGTGACCTCAGCAGTGAGGCAGAATAGTGGGACACTACAACAGTGACCTCGGCAGCGAGGCAGAATAGTGGGACACTACAAAAGTGACCTCAGCAGTGAGGCAGAGCCATGCAACACTGGCAATTAAAGAGTTAAGGAGAAGTAGCAATAAGATTTCAAGATGGCCACCATGCTGGACATGCTGGATGTCAGAAGGCACTATATTTACTTAGGACTAACTAGACATCGTAGGAAGCATGTTAGTGAAAATTCCATTTCAGTAGAAATATCCATTCAGAGAAAATAGTAACAACTAGACTTTCAAGATGATCACATTAGATGTCAGATTGGCACATTGTTCATCTTGGACCAACAAGCCATCATAAGGTGTCATTAAATGAACAAGAATGTTAATATAAGTGTCTATTTACAAGGAATAATGATAACAATATTTTCAAGATGACCACCACAGTGGCATTAGGTCCAACTGAGCAAATGAGAAAACATACAATGGCAGTGTTGCAAACTATGAATATGGTAAATTCATTTTATTCATAGTGTATAGGTTTTTGTAGATTTTGGTTTGCTTCTTTGAAATATCTAAATACCAATTTAATGTGGACCTATTACCATGACCTATATGCAGACCCTATCCAAAGGAAACTTACCATAGTTCAATGCAAAGGTAAGCACAAATCAATGAACCAATAATGATATATTGATCAATGTCAAGCTTTATCACCGAGGGCTGCAGTACTCAGCTTCATGCAATTCAATACAAAATTCTTCGTTACATAAGAAATAGTGCCTGAGAAAATGAGCCTACATGCCAAGATTACCAAAAATTACTGCACCTTGAAATATAGGTCAGTGACCTACTTTTTCCTGAATGCTGTTGTACTCCATATGATTTATCTAACAGAAACTTGTATGACTTGATGAACAACAGTGTGAGAAAATATCCTAAATGCAAACAAACAGTGCTCAACATAAAAATATGTGCAAAAAATGAACCATGAATTATAGGTCACTGTAACTTAGTTTTCACTGATGGCTGTAGTAGTCCTCATGACACAACTGCATACCAAGATGTGTGTCTCCATAGGCATACTGTGCCTGATAAATGAGCTAAATGCAAGGTTTAAAAAAAGTCACTCACTGAAATATTGGTCAGTGACATAATTTTTCTTAAAGATGTATGACCCTTACGACACAATTACTTTTTAGGTTCTATGAATTCACAGGGAATAAAGAAAATGAGCTAAATGCTAAGGTTAATGAAAATTATGAGATCATGAAATATTAATTACAGTGACCCTAATTTTCAATGAACACATCATAGATCTAAATAACAACTTATGTGACTCTATAAGCAAAAGTATCTAAAAAAAATGCAGGCCCTAAGCTGAGTATTGATTCCATATGGATGGACATACATCAGCAATCTATAAAATGGAATTACTTTGTACACTAGCAAGAAAAATTTTTTAAATATTATGATGCTTTGTAACCTGATTCAGCATTTCCCCTTTTAGAAAATAGTTCCTTTGCTTCTTTAACAACTTTTCTTGTTTCTTCCAGTTCTCTGATCAGAGCTAAGTCTGCTGTTGGCTTCACTGACCCTGTATAAAGCAAACTGCCACAAATTATTTTACATTACAAGCTGTAGTTGCTCCTATCTAATATAAGTAGTATGAAAATAATAAATAAAATTCTATGTATCTACATTATTTATCTTCAACTGACTTTTCCAATTGTTTTACAATATCTATAGTATGTACATTGTATCACTGATATACTACAAGATGCATATATTTTCAGTAAAAAGAAATAAGGCTTGCCAAATTTCCTTTTAAAAATTTAAACAAGTAATATCTCAAACATACAGTATGCATACAATATATATATATATATATATATATATATATATATATATATATATATATATAATATACAAATACACATATTTACCATTGATCAAAAACATTATTATGCTTTAATTAACACTGCTATGGACAATGAGATTGTTCTGTCTTCTGCCTCCCTCTTTTCCCTTTCCATTGGTCACTTTGTACATTTTATCATCATTGGATCAGACTTTGTCACATGACACAAGTGAAAATCTACTATGCTCATCTATTCATGAATTTTTGCCCAGGGCTTGTGACGAATCCAGAGAAAGAGAGAGAGAGAGAGAGAGAGAGGGGGCAGTTTGTAGAGACTAAAAATAAGATTATGGATTTTATTGTCCATCTCTATGTTCTCTGCTGGCTGAATAGTGTGCTGGCTGACCAACCAACATAGTGAGCGAGAAAGAAAGTGAGGGAGAGTGGCATTCAGATATTTTAATATTTAAAAATACTCTTTTGAACCCTAATATAGGTCTAAAAAACAACAGACCAAAGCATTAAATAGATTACACTATGGGTGTGACTCTTAACAAAGAAATGCTACAGAGTTTTGACAAGCTATATTGCAACTTTGTATCACTGGTATTGTCAACACAAATCCCATGTAAAGTGTACACATACCATGATGTCCCAGGTTCTTGTAGGTTACTTGGTCTAAGTTCAAGTTCAATTGTTTCATACAGCTCAAATTATTTTTCTTCTTTTCTCTCTCTCACTCAACAGATTTCCATAAATGTTTGCATCTTATGCATTAGAGAGACAGAGACATAAAAGGGAATGCTGATGGGATTTCAATGAAATTTTTGAACCATGTTTAATTCATCAAAAAATAAGAATTATTAATATTATTTTTTCTTCTTATATCAATAATAATTGCAAATTCATCAATGATTAAAGGGTAAAGAAGAAATAACCTACTTTCGAAACCATGTTTATATATATATATATATATATATATATATATATATATATATATATTCATGCACCATGGGCAGATCATTATTTGATGCACCAACAGTATTGGAATATAAATTACTTTATGCCAACACTTTAAAAGTAACGTCATTATATATATATATATATATATATATATATATATATACAGTGGTCCCCCTCTTATACGGCCACCCCTTCTGCACCGGGAAAGTGGCCTTATAAGACGGGTGGCCTTTCCAGAGGGGGACTAAATATTTTGTGAGAAGTATATGTAATGAACGTAGTAAGAAAGCTACATTCTTCAAAGCATTTAATATCTTCATTTAATATCTTCGTTTAAAAGTAACATTAATTATTAAATGGTTCTTCTAGTTATAACAATAGGCTTATTTCAACTGAATATGCATTAATAGTTCTTATTCTTGGTATAAGCGTGGTATGCGAGCAGGTGTTGTTGATGTGCACATTGCAAAACCATTCAAAAACATCATTTAAATCTTGGTACATACATAATTCTCTTTCCATTTGCTCCATTTTCCCACTGCTGCTGAATAACCTCCTTATTGGTTATGCTGTTGCTTATTCGAGTCTTTTCAACATAAAATTGTTCGGCAAGTCCCCCCTCCCCACCTCACCCGATGTCGTTGAGTAGAATAACCGACTTTTTTTTCTAAAATAATCACCTCCGTTTATGTGATGACATGTTAATGTTTGGTAATGATTTATTCGGATGTTGCTAACTGTATGCAATTTAATTATGCAGACGAAACTTTTGTAGAACGGATGAAATGCCTTCTTCGTAAAGGAAGTGATAAATGTGTTGTCACATGATTTTTTGGTCTTAGTCTGGTACCCTGTTTAGTTCAAGGTTAATTTCTCTGTGTGTGTGTCTGCACAAAATCTATTTTTAGCCTATGCTGACCCTGTTATGATCTTGACAATTACGTCTGGTTGTAATCATCAATGTTGCCAACTACAAGACTGATAAAACAATTTTTCTGCATTTAAACAAAATGCCATGTGTTTTTAAAGGAAGCGATCTTGTCATGTTATTCACCATTTTCCCACTGACTTGTGTATTGTACATCAATACCGCCACTTCTCAGCTGTTACTACTGTTAATAATTGTAATCTTAACAATTATCAGAGTGACTAAACTGGACATCTCATGATAACACAGCAGTAAGGCTAATCGGATTACGTGTACTTACCTTTTTGTATGGATTAAAATTTGAGTCTTCCTTGGCTTTATGGAATAAATGTGGCTTCTCGTGAGGAGTAAATGATATAATATTAACCTTAGAGGTATATGTACTTTAGTCAACACCTGTTTCAGTAACGAAAACCTGACATCGGGAAACAGAAATCGGATTACTTAACACACGTTATGAATAAAATACTGGTTCTGGATACATATAACAAAATAAAATGCAGCCACTTGTGAGGGGTTAATTTTATATTTTTGCACTAATATGCTGGCCGCGTTAGCGGGGTAGCCTTTCGTGAGGGGTACTTTTGAACACAAACTCATCGGTGCCAACAGATTCTGGCTGTAAGGAGCGGGTGGCCGTTGGTCGTTGGTCAGGGGGGCCGTTCAAGAGGGGGGACCACTGTGTATATATATATATATATATATATATATATATATATATATATATATATTTAAAATAACTGCATATGGTTTAGTTAACAGAATATGTATCATAGTAGAAATGAACATTAAAATAATAACCACTTTTATTATTTTTTGTTTGTGTCTTGTTCATGGGCAGAAAACTTATAGGTATAATAGAAAAACCCATATTACAAGTTTTACCAGAATTGGATCTAAATTATGGATTCCAGAGCGGTAAAACGCTGAGCCAATCAGATGCAAGATAACTTCATTAATATCCGTGGATCATGCTAACTACTGAATTCATCCAAGATCGTATATGGTGTATTTGAACAAAATTGGATGAGAAATAGGGACTGCATAACTGTAACAAGGTCGGCCAATCACATGCAACATCATCTCATTAACATCACAACTGCAGTGTGCGTTACAAAAAAAGTCATTATTTTATGCATCTTTGGTAACAAAACAATGCACTTAAAAACAGGAGCAGAAATATAAGAAGTTTTTATTACACTCAATATATAAGGGGCAATAACTCTGGTAAACAATGATGCAAAATATGGACATTGTCAGGTAGCACACCAAATTTTGTTGAAATCAAATAATAATCAAAGGATTTTGCTACGCAGGAGAGCTGGTGGGTAAAACAATCACAGGTAACAACTGTGCTACACAATAACACACAATCAGTCTCAGTCATGGTCTCATCAGTAACAAGCAGCATACCAAATCTGAATGAAATCCAATTGTTTGGAAACAAAAGTGGGTGGGTGTCACAATCAGAAGGTATAACTCTATTGAAGGGCAACAAAGGATGCTGGCAGTCAAAATCAACCAAGGTCTCATAAATATAATCCAGATCCACACCCAATTTGGCTGAAATCCAACAATAATTAAGTGAGTTGTTGTTCAGAGACAGTAAATATCATGGACAGATGGAAGAAATGACTCATGGAAGGATGGAGTCATGCTCAATTTAATAATCCCTGTTTCCTATTAAAAAACCCAATGAGTTTCTTGCTTAATTTTATGTGCTACTTTTACTACTGATCGTAAAATTCCAATTTTCACTCAGCACTCTCTAATTCAATCAATCATGTTATCAATATATTTACAATTTTATTTTATGTCTGCATTAGTTATTGGAAAACAACATCAGCAGAGTACCAGTCTACACTTACCATGTCCCAGTTTTAGCTTCATCTTCCTTGCTCCAGTCTTTGAAAACAGTTCATGTTCATCATTGTCAGATGACATGTTGCTCTGAAAAAAAAACAACAACTTATTGAAGCCCAAACTGCACACGCTTTGTCTGCTAATTACATCTTTTGTATCATCACATCAAGCCAAGGATTAAAAGACTTGTACAATCCGGTCTGCATAAAAGCTAGTAGTCACGGTAATGTAACAAAGTCAACTTGTTTCAATTAATCAAACACATTTTTTTTTAATATTATGTAAGTAACACCATTAAAAATTTAACCAGTGGCTTATCCAAATCATTTGCAAATGAGATCAAAGGGAACCAAGTGAAAAAGCACACTGGTACTCTGCACTCTGGTTTTACTGAAAGGTTCATTTGGAGAATCCAGATCCAAAATTTGTTGTGAACTTAAACTTCTTGAATTGATTATTTTACTGATAGAAAAATACAAAACAGAGTTTTGATGTTGTTCTCAAAATAACTCTTTTTTGAAGAAAAGAATCTTGTTTTGTTCTGGATCAACAATAACACTATAATGTAACCCGATTCAAACACAAAATACAGTGATGTAATACACAATGTTTTGCTGGTCCACATGTGATGTTCCTTGAAACCTCTTGCAGTAATGTTTTAATGATCTTTTAAAGTGTGGTTACCTTGAAAGCAAAGAAAATTTATACAGAAAAGAAAGCAAGTTCATTATAAACAAGGCTATTTATTAAGAATATTTCCAACACAGTTATAAAATGAGTATTCAACCATTTAACCCCTTCCCCACTCTCTCTCTCTCTCTCTCTCTCACTGTTGACATCCATCCTTTACTTAATTTGTCAGAGGTATCTTGGTAACTTGTGCCTTCAAGTATGCTGTGGTCTGTTTTTGGACCTTGTTGTGCATGAGTTATTGAGGAAGAGGTGTACAAGGACTTGCTCCCATTTGCAAGACAAAATGGTTAAAATACACAATTTTAGTATTGGACAAGGTGTCCATAATAAAGGGTGTTTTCTCTTAATATGAGCCTCTCAAGAGCAGCACAAGTGTATTACAAGGAGAGACAAAAATACTGAAAGCATCCAAATGTTTATTTCTAAGGATCGTCATCTACATCAAAAACACTGCCTTACCTCTACTGATCTTCTCTGAGTAATGGGTAAGGTGGCTGTAAGAAAAGAAAAAAAAAAGATTTCTTCATTGACATGGGAAAACTGTAATAACTTCAAATATTTGAAAACAGAATGGGGGATTATGTTGCTTTACTGTCAGAGTTCCAAAAATAAGATAGCCTTTAAACTGGGACTTCTCTTTGTCCATGAGTTACTAGCCCAAGAGACCTTTTGACTTTTGAAGGCAGTATTTGAAAGGTGTCCATACAACATGGATACCCTACCCACATGGTGTAAATGATGGGTAAGATCAAATGGTGTTAGTGGCTGATTATTGTCATGTTTATGTCTAGCAGTGGTCCCAACCTGTGGGCTGCTGACCCCTGGGGGCTATGGGGTTACTCCAAGAGAACCTAAAATACAGATAGCATGTGGGGGTCCATGACATTTTTTTAAGCTAAGAAGGGGCCCTCAAATTCTAAAAGGTTGGGAACCAATGGTGGACCCTGCGGCAATCATTCAGTTTTTTTTCCATATGCTGGACTGATGGTGACAGGAAACAAACATCTTTACTTTTATAAGAAGCTGATCATTGAAATTTACAGCACTTTTAGAATCAAGCTGCCCTTCTCTTCCCCCACCCACTCCGATTAACCAGCAGATTGCCTGGTGTAGCCTTCAAGTAATTAGGCAGTCTGTTTCAAGCATAGTCAATGACACCTGTATTGATTATCCAACAAAGAAAACTTAATTGCCTTTGAATTTCACTTCATTAAGGTGTTCCATTGACACTTTAATGGATACACAAATCACAGACAATTTGATAAAATGACATTTGAGATAGCCTGTGACATATGTACAGTATGTGTCAGTCAAAATCTTCGATTTATCTTTGATGTTCAGCAAATACAGTCTCGCTGCTTTTAGCTTTTAAGCAAAGATTAACTCATACAGCCCCAATCCCACCTGTAGGCGTAATGAGGCAGTACCCTACTTCCAAGTTCTGTAGCATCAAGGTCATTTAAGATAAACCAAAGTGGGTGGGTGGTATTACAGACAGATGTAGCTCTACAATGATACCAAACAATCTGGACTTTCTACTTGTATTACAAAATGCAGAGGGGAAAACATATCTTTTCAGACCCGATCTTTTTACACCAAATATTTGTCCATTGTCAGAATTGGATTTCGTGTCTGGATTTTAGACTCTTTGGCCTGAGATCTAAGGCAGATCGATCTGAACTGCACATAGGTGAATCTTTGCAAAAAAACAAGATAAGTTGGGGACTGGGAATAAGAAGTGGTCAGGAGTAGAAAATTATGGATCCAATAAGCCAAAAAAAACCCCAAAAAACCTTTTTTACCCTTCTGCACATGGGCGAGCCAAATAGTCAATGAAAAACAATGTTTCTAGCACAACTAGGCAGCAGTCTAAGCAAAGGACTCTTAGAAGCAGATGTATTTGGATGTATTCAGAATTAACCTCCAAAATGCATTTCCTACCCCCATATCTGGCAAAAATGAAAAAAGTCTCTGGGACTGAATGAGTTAATCAATTCCACTGCATATTTTGAATTAAGAAACCATGTTTAACTACCTTAGCTTTGATTTGGATATCATACTGTCTTTGTATAATATTTATATTCTTTTCCAAATTATCAGCACATACTGACATCGCCATAAAAGATGTGCAGCTGATTCTGAGTTCGTTTTGCAAAAAAATGCAAGAATGTGATGAAGCCCTTCTACATTTCACAAGAAATTTATTAGTTGATAATACATAATGGACAATAATTTACTGTAATTTGGTGTTGTATGTACAAGATTTTTTCCAAATATATATCTCACCCTAATTTTTAAAAATTACAATTTTCTATAGATTCTCATTCATGTTGTGATTTAGAAGATCTTTTTGTCATCTATTTTGAAAAATTCATTGTAAAATGGTGTAAAGTTTTGTTTAACATTGTCAATAGAGATATTACATTATTTTCAACTAGTCTGGGTCTGTTATATCTATGTACATTACTAATGCATGGATGTGTGAGATGAGTAGTGATTGACTGAACTCTGTATATATCTGTACATATGTCTTCTAGCACCTCAGGTAGATTATTTCTTTTTTGTAACTGAGTTACCCTCATAAAAGAATCTTTCTTATTATTATTATTATTATTATTATTATTATTATTATTATTATTATTATTAAGTAATAGAGGTTTTCTATATTCTTTGAAGACATGTTTCCATCTCTGAGTGATAGCATCTAAAATTGCATAATACTGAATAAAATTTACATATAAAGTATATTTTTCTTGAAGAAAACTAAAAAATGGAAGAAATCACCATTTTCATACATAATTGCATGCATAAAAAGTTCATGCCATTATTGAAGATGATACTAATAATAATAATGTTTATTTATAGAGGGTGACTCATTAGTCAAGGACTATTCTCCCTTGAGGCCTTCATAAGGAAAGTATATCAATGCACATCATATGAAAGACAATAATACATGATTTTTTAGTAGTAAAATACTAAATTCCATTATCTATTAGAAACACATACATGCTCATGATATCTCTTCTTAAATACTGTAATAATTTCAGCAGATGTTATATGTAGCGGAAGCTTGTTCCACAGAACTGTACCAGGGTATTATTGGAAGCTCTTCTTAAATTGCTCTGTTCTTGGTTTTGGTGCTAGAAGGTTTCCATTTAATATTGATCTCAACTGGTATCATTTTATTATGAACTTTACTATTTTACCAGAACCACAGGTCTTGTACAGAAATATTATCTTCAGTTATAGGGTTGTTTGCTACTAGAGAAGACCATGCTAAAAGACATTTTTCCAAAAGGGATTATATTTATTTGTTATATAATGAAATCCAATAATAGGTTAGTACATCTGCAATTTGATTAAAATCAGATCTCCACTGTCCTATGTGAAGATCTGACAGCGACTGCTTAGGGGTAATGTTCTGGTGACCTATGTTATTACCTTAATCTCTAATTTTATCAACCAATCAGTTCAAGTCTTATATCTTAGCATTCGGAAGACTGAGCAGTATGACTTAAGAGCATCAAGGTGTGCTGAATGATTTCATTCACTTTCAGATTTCTGAAATCTGCATTTCAATTGGCTAATTCAATGGTCACCAGAACATAACCGCTAAGCAGTCACTGTCAGATCTTCATGTTCAACAGTGGAGATATGATTCTAATCAGATTGGTACATCCGTTCCACATATCTCATGTAATTTATTGAAGGAAATGAATTCCATGGCTCAAATCTAAATGGGTCCAAGATTTTCTTTAAACAAGATATCTTTAAAGTTTTCTTAAAGGAGGTTATATGCAGCATCTGTAGGATAGCAGTCTCCCAGTGTTTTGGGGACACAATGCATAGACATTATTCTTCAAGAGCATATCCAGGAAACTTCCAATATACCCCACCACTTGATATACTGGGAGCTCATTTGTTCTCTGAAGTGCTGACCTACTGAACCATCCTATGATGGACCCTCTGGGCTGGGTGGGTGGGCACAAAAGTGATATAGTGTACTGCAACAATTTCCACTTTTAGATGCATTCACAATTTCACTTCACCCCCACCCCCTATCTCCTACCCTATCCCACCATGATGCTTTGTTTTTATTCCTGTAATCATACAGACCTGTTCTGTTATTGACCTTTTGGCTGGCAGTTTCTTGGTGTTGAGGGGACAAAAGGGGAATGATATATTTCCAGAGTGACTTCTTCGAGGGTGTATCTAAAATCACTTCCAGATCCTCCACAAGATTGTTGAAACTCCTTAATGAAGATTACAATAAATGTTATGTTTACATACTATAATGTGCATAATCTATTTGTTGCTTTCAGTCTTTCACACACACTTCCAAGTATTTCTACCATACATATCCAATGAAAACCCACGTGAATATCATCTTTTCAGATACATTTCCATGTATTTTTACTACCGTATTTACCGTATGTTTTTGGACATTGTTTATTTTCGGACACCGTTTTTTGGGGGCAAATATAATATTTAAATGCCTTGTAATTTTTCAGACATTGCTCCACTATAATTTTTTCTACAATTTATGTTTTCAGACACAATCTAAGAAGATCTGCTGCTTTGTTTTAAAGTGAAATTCACAGTGTGTTTGCCGTTAATTTAACTGATACAAAGTTTGCTTCATTTGGTCACCAATTATTTAATGTGATCACGAACTTCCATGGATTGGTTGTCAGTGTAGACATCATTACACACGAAACCACTTCATGCAGGTATGACAGCTATGGCTTTGATTAGAAACCATGACCCCTGCTTTATATCATTAAACAATACATCAGAGAGTCAGTATGGATTAGTAAATTCATTGGCATCGTGCAACAAAACAAACCCCTTATCCTCGAGGCATTATGTACCACGGGTTTAAATGTAGTTATTGTTCTACAGGTAATAAACCTCTTTGTAGATGACAAATATTGATTGTGGGTTCAACATGTTCGGTACATCATGTGCTCTTTTAACAAAATCCAGATGGCTGCCCTTTATTTCTGAACACACCTGTCAAAGAAATCCCACAAATTATAGTAGGAACAATTATCACCTAGACACCCTGAAATCTCCAACATGCATCAAAACAATCTTTGAGCAGTCGATTGTTTCGAGTCGGCAGGCTCTACTCATTTTGAAACTACCCTCGGCTAGGTGGGAAACAAAAAGAAGAGAGAACCACAACAAACAGATCACCTTTATTTTTAAAAAAATACCAACATATTAACAACTCATATATTGCAACTTGCTTGTTATTTTTACCCTTCCTAGGCGTGTGTACAACACTCATCCCATATTGAGCCTCTCATCCTTGGTGCTCTAAGATTAGCCCTCATACATGTACCGGTATTTCTACTCTCGATACTAAAATGTTTCTGTCATAAATATCTTCAGAATTATAATTCCAAATTTTTTTTATTTAGTTTATATTAATATCTTAATTACACAGACATAAAGCTTGAATGCGTTTGTAAGGTAGATTTTATTGATCACTGATTAGTAATGGGTTAAACTGGATTGCACGATTACTAATATGGTGGTTATTTTGGAAAATATGCACACAATCGTGGCTCTAATACATGCATGGCTGCGTTTTCTGGTGGATGGACAAGTATCAAATAGACAAAATAGGCAAGTAATGCCTGTTTTTCATTCATTATCCTTTCCGTGGTGTTAGACAAAATACTTGTTTTACTTCATGGCAGCACGTCGTCATGTGAGCTAATGGTAACTTCGTTATGGACGGGGGGGGGCACAAATTTGTCTTCCCCTGTTTGTTTTTGGACACCTAATTAAAGAATTTAATATGTATTCAGACAACAAAAAAAGTAATTAATTTTTGCCGTCCGAAAACATGCAGTAAATACGGTATACATATCCAGTGATAAGCATATGTCACTTTCAGTTTTTCACATACATCTATGTAATTCTACAATATTTATTTAATGGCCCAGGTGTCACTTTCAACTTTTCATATACACTTCTGTATTTCTACCATATTTACTCAATGATAAGCCCATGCCATTTT
Source organism: Megalonaias nervosa (assembly GCA_016617855.1). NCBI lineage: Eukaryota > Metazoa > Mollusca > Bivalvia > Unionida > Unionidae > Megalonaias > Megalonaias nervosa. Next base: position 69,603 of record JAECUM010013510.1, on the reverse strand, counting down.
CAGGTTTTCACATACACTTTTATGTATTATTTCTACCATATGTATCCAATTACCCCATGTCACTTTTAGCCTTTCACATACTTTCATGTATTTCTACCATATACATCCAATGATAAACCCATGTCACTTTCAGGCTTTCATATATACTTCCATGTATTTGTACCATATTTATCCAATGATAAGACCAATACATACCAAAAAGCCCATCTATCAATTTTACAAAATGTATGTAAAATGATGAATAATAAGATATTTGTCCTTTTGACCCCCAAATCAATAGGCTTTTTCATTACCATATATCCACAAAGTCTAGTAACTGTAGATGATGGATAACTCAGGTTATTTTGTGTAACCATTTTTGCTTCTTTCAGTCACAGTGATATTGACCTTTTGACCCTAAAACTGATACATTTCTTCCTTATCCCATGTTTGGCAACAGAACATGTCACAGAACTCAAGTTATTCTGCAGAAACCATTTGTCTTCTTTCAGTCAGTAACCTTGACATTATGCTCTGAACCTAATTCTGATAGGGCTCTTTCTTACTCCAAGAGTAAGCCATGCACAAGGTTTAATAACTGAAAAAGGTGAACAAGTCAAGTTATTGTGCAAATGAAATTGGTTAACAGATAGACTGATGGGCAGCCAGCAAAAGGCCAGATGTATGGGCATCATAATAACCTAATTTGCTTTGTCTCAAGTCAGGCATATAAAAAAACTGCTATATACAACAGCCTGAAAATCTAATAAATTCATCAACATACGCATAAATAAATGCTACTCAAATTTAATTCTCTCTACAGAGTGCCTTTTGTGCAATCTTGCTAACAAGCTTCTCAGTACAGCAGAATGGAGGTGAACATACAGGCAGATGGATAGACAGATGGGACCAAATCAAAATACCTCTGCTGGAGGTAGTGGGGGCATAAAAGTACTCTCTCCTCTTCACATCATGAGCTACCAAAGCTTCTGTATGTTCATTACTGCCAATGAAGGATCATGATTCTTAATCTCATCTATAGCAGTGGCTAGACGGCAGTCCCATTAACTCTTTATTTACATTATAAATCAGGGTAGTCCAACAGTGGATAGGTGGCAATCCCATTGTCTTTATTTATAATATAAATTAGGGTGGTCCAACAGTGGATAGGTGGCAGTCCCATTAAGTCTTTATTTACAATATTAATTAGGGTGGTCCAACAGTGAATTCTAGGTGGCAATCCCATTAAGTCTTTATTTACAATATAAATTAGGGTGGTCCAAAAACTTAACACTGTAGGCCACTTGAACAGAAAATGTAAAGTTCATAGGCCATATATGTATATATATATATATATATATATATATATATATATATATATATATATATATATATATTATATTAATTATACTATAATTATAGAACTGACATTTTGTATGCAGGCCACAAAAGACTCATGGGACACATTTGGTCTATTGGCCTGTATTTGGACCATTCTGTATAAATGGCAGCAATTAATAAATCTAATCCACAGTCATATCTTAAGGCCATTTCTTCAATATTTATACCACAAACAGCAATAGGTCTCCAAGGAAAGGAAAAAAAACATTTGCTTCAAATATTATCTTTAGCAATTATTCTTTTACCATTTATGTTGAGAACAAAGACTATCAAAGCAGTCTCACGAAACAAAATTAAAAAAACAAACATAAGCAACACCAATATATAAAATCTGTGACTGTTTTGCTTTATTTGCTTCTTCACATTGGGTAATAGTGGAACAGAAAACCAAGAAAAAGGGCTGAAATATTAAAAAAGAAGAGCTAGAGTTATTCTTGATGATGATTTCGATACACCATCAAAAAATCTTTTTAAAACCGTAAAGTGGCTTCCATTTCAGCAGAGAATTTAATTTCAGAAGGGTTTACTAGTGTATAAATCCTTACATGGTTTGGCTCCTGATTATCTTAAATGTAACTTTAAATTTCTTGAACATGTACATATGCATGCACTGAGATTCAGCTCAAACAACAATTGATATTTACCTAAACCAGATTCAGTGTTCTATAAGAAGAGGTTTGCTTTCTCTGAAGCCAAACTATGAAATTCAATACCACCTTATGTAAAGTCAGCCGATTCATGCCAAGCTTTTAAAAAAGCTCCTTAGTCAACATCTATAGACACAAGCATTTGTATGATTTTGTTTAATTCAGTACTACTACTCTTTAAAACATTCTTATATCATGTACTCAAATGAGCTTCTTTAAATAAAGTCATTATTATTACCATTCTGAGATGTTCTAACTAGTCTTAAATGGATAAAGAGCATGGAAAGTGACCTATTACAAAATAGATAAAACTGGATCATTCATATTTATATATATATATACATACAAATATATATATATATATATATATATATAAAACTATGATAGTAGAACATATATTTCTATTTCTTCATACATACTCCACTAAACGAAATGGAAGACTGTTTTGTTTTGTCTTTTATTAAGTGTCAGGAAATGATAACAATTCTGACCAAGTTTATTTCTGTAGATCCCAAATTTTACTGCATTTATTGTTGTGATTTCAATATAAGATTCATTAGTTTGCAAGTGTCTACATGATGTTATAATCTAATGCTGAATTTAATTCTGGACTGTAGGGAAGGGAGAAAAGAGCAGTTTTAGTGATTTGGATTGAAAATTTTATCTCATTACTTCTTTAATGCTTTCTTAATTCAGGTCTGTTGTGGCCTTTGATTAATTTACCTGTTCTCTGAGTACAGCTGCAGAGCTTTCTTTAGTTGTGACCTTTCCCTGGAGGTCAACAGGTACTCCACCTGCTGTTGGAATGATGTGATCTGGATCCGGGTTGGAGGTTTGGGGAGGTGAGAGTCATAGCTTGACTGAGTGCTGCTGTCATCCACTACAAAGGAAAATGAAAAGAGTCATCAGAAGAATGGATGATCACACTGACTGACTATAGCTATTCAAAATGTAGCAACAAAACGATTCTACAATTTCAATTCCAGTGACCTTGACCTTTGATCCATCGATAGGCAGCTACTTTCCTCAAATGTGAAGCAACTACAAAGTTGATAAAAAATGGGAGAAAAGGAGATTTAACATGTGAAAAGGAGATTTAACATGTGAAACCCAAAATGACAGTTTTAGTTTCTCAGCTTGACCTTTGACCTTGGCTTGAGAATCAACTGGGAGGTATCTATGCTTAAGTGCAAACTACATATTAAGTTTTAATAAAAACTGTATGCAAGAAAATTGTCATAGAAAGCAGAACCGAACAAATGTACAACATCAACTATAGTGACCATGACCTTTAACCTTTCAGCTGCAGAATCAATAGGGAGATCATCCTGCCTAAGTGTACTTTACCTATGAAGTTTGAAGAAATTAGGTCAAGGAAGCTAGCAGATATTAAAATTCCATTTTTAGCAACCCTGACCAAGTTGATCTCAGACTAGCAGTCCCCAAACTGATAGTGTCCTGCCTCTACCTATGGGTAAGGCACATACAAAGTTTAAGAAATAAAGACCACAGCAAACTCAACAGACAGATTGAGAGCTGTATCCCTCCTAACTGTTGGTTAAGGGCAAACAAAACTTTTGTCAGCAAATATGGATGGTTCCAATGGCATTAGCTTTCACCGTCATCATCGAACATCAGTAGAAAACAATTATTTGTACCCTGCACACAAACCAACACCAAGTGGGTCAAGGTAACCTGAACCTAATCAGATCTTACCACCGTCTCAAGGAATCTACATTATAAAATTAGATTTGTTTAAACTGTTTCTAAGATATCTTGTTTACATACTTAGACAACCAATGGACAGAACAAAAATATAGTCTGTTTCCAATTTGGCAGTAGTTTGAGAAGAGCTATAATTGGGATATTCTGGATAACAACAACAAAGCTAGGTGCTATTTATAAATTACAAAATTATGTGATTTTAGTACCAAAACTTTAAGACAATCTGAGCACTGCCACTCATGCCACTGCAGCTGTAAAAGTTATACATCCTGAGACAAAAAAACCCCAAAAGCTCTCACCATTTTTAGACCAGTCTGGTGTGTTGAGCAACTTTTTGCCACTGCTGAGATTGATCACCTCTGAAAAAAAGAAAACCTAATAACAATTAAATTTGTAATTTGGCAATGCAAAGCTTGTGTTAATAGACTGAATATAGAAAGGTCAAAAGTCAGGTTGGATCACTACAGAAATTTAAGATGCTTTGAAGCAAAGTGTTCATTTCAAACTTAGCAGTAATCACTGGAAACACAGAATCTAAAGGCAATAATAATACAATAAGCCAAACTATCAAATGTTCCGAATGAAAATAAAAATAATTCTAAACCCATCTTGAAAGTCTTTAATGAGTTTGGTGCATGCAAAAATAAAATTGACACTTCATTTCTTAATCATGGGGGCACTAATAATGATAATCGAACTGAAATTTTAAATATTTTAATGATTTCTTTGTATAAATATTTTAATAAATTCTGTGTACATGTATCTTAATGAATGCTTGGAACAAATATTTTAATGAATTCTTTGAATAAATATTTTAATGAACTCTTTGTACAAATATTTTAATGAATATTTGAACAAATATTTAAATGAATTATATGTACACTGTGCCTAAAAGCTACAAGAACCATTGAATTTGTCTTAAAGTATGTCAAAATAAAAATTCATGAAATAAGCCCTAAATTTGTGTCAAAGTATATGAAAATAATGAATGATTCTAAAGCTAAAGGACTTGAACTTGTTGGACCATTGCTACTACTCCTCCTATAACAGAGAGTATAGCTTTTATTGGGTAATCGTACCATTAATTCAAACTAATTTCCAGTCTTGGACAACTGCCAACTATTAGGTAACCCCAAAGGAACAAAACTGGCACAAACAATGTAAATAACTATAGGCCAATTTCTACTCTTTATTGTCTTTCCAAGTTACTAGAGAAACATGCACATGATTCTTTTATCAACATTTTGAACACTTATTATCTTATTCATAGTAATCACCTTGACTTTTGACAGAATCACTTGTGTGAGCTGAAATCATTGGAGGAGAAATGGTCAACACTGTTACAGTTGATATTTGCAAAACTTTTGATCTTGCAGACCATGAAATGTTTGCTTGAAAAACCAAAATTTTCTAAGGTTAGTGAAGACATTTTAAACTGGTTTATTTAACTGATAGAGTGCAAAAGAGAAGCTTCAAATGGAAGAAGAAAATACTAGTTGTGGAGTCCCACAAGGTTTTATTCTTGAAACACTTATTCATCCTGTTTATCAGTGACTTGTCCCTGCTGATAGAATATTTGATTCTTCCATGGACCTCTAAAAGACATATTTACACTATCAGATTCACAAAAAGCTAAAACCAAACTTGAAATTAATTTGCAAATATAAAAATAAGCTAGAAAATAACCTACATATATATAATACCCTGCAAAATGCCCTACACAGATACTGAAGTATCATAAAAGAAAAGAAATGTTTCTCAATACAGGAAAGCCAAAATGGCCTTACTTGCAACAACACAATAAACATTTGTGGTTTTACTGAAATGACATCAATTTGAAGACCAAAGAGTCTTCAAATTGGTGGATAAGCCTTTGGTGGGAAAAGAGTCCAATTGAATTCACCGATGGATTATTCTTTGTTAAATCTTTAAATTTAAGATTGTAGCAACCAAAGAATTCCTGAAAATTCATCATCATGTGCCACCTGAGGCAGCAGTGATGCAGTTCAGTACCAATATATGTGATTTTTTGCCTTTTGCCATCCAGTGTGCATTCTGAGGTTAAACTTCTTGAGCTTCTCCACCATTCAAAATCAGGTACATGTTCTCTTCCCTCTGGTTGCTTTCACTCCCATTCTGGTTTTCCAATTGCAGCTTTAAGTGCTCAGTTTTGATCCGTATCAGGAGGTGCACTCACAATGTAGTGAAAGAGCTGCAGTGTCTAGACATAATGGTATCTGTGACCAGCAGTTGCTTCATTATGTCTCTGATTTCTGCATTCATAATTTATTCTTCCACCTGCATGATATCCAGGTTGAGCAGTCAGAACTGCAGAAGCTCAAACAGTAGAATGATGTTATTGGCATAGTCAAGGTCAGTAAAAATTGGGTTGCTTATTGCTGTACCCAGCTGTCCCTACCATACTGTTCATTCAATGAAGGGGCCCCGAGTGGCCGAGTGGTCTAAAGCGCTCACCATTATGGATCACTGCCATCTCACCTCTGTCTGCGTGAGTTCGAGTCTCAGGCTCGGCTAACGTGGGCACGTGAGAAAGCCTGCCAGTAGCTTCTCGTGGGTTGGTGGTTCTTCCCGGGGTTTTCCAGGGTTCTTCCTTCACCAATTATACTGGCCGCCATGTATAGCCTATCTTGTGCTGAAAAATGGTGTTAAACCCTACAACAACAACAACAACAACAACATTCAATGAAACCATTGTGAACATTCACCAGTTACTCCAATGCAGCTGACGGTGTTGGTATATAGAAGGTTTTCATCATGATGATGTCCTTGAAAGGGAGTCCTAGGGTTTTCGTCAGGATGATGGCCTTGAAAGGGAGTCCTAGAGTTTTCATCAGGATGATGTCCTTGTAAGGAAGTCCTATACTCTTGAGTACAGCAGCTCCGTCCACTTAGTCAAAAGCATCTTTTAGGTCAATGCAGCTTGTCAATTGCATTTGGTTCAATTCCTTTAATGTGTTGAGTGGTCTATGTTGACCTTTCTGGTGTAAAGTCACTCTGTTCTCTCCTGTGGAGTTCCAGTAAACAACCACTGTGATTATGAGGATGAAGGCAAATTTCTTTCCCAGCACATACAGTAGGGTAATGCCATGGTAATTATTGCAGTCCTGCTGATTGCCTTTGTTAAAGTGAAGGAAAATACCATTTTTCAAATCATCAGAGATGTCACCCATCTTCTATCCAGACCAAAACACCTTGGGAAGCTATTGCTATCCATTTACTTCTAGTCTTCAGTTCATGATACCACTGGTCATGGCTGCTTTTCCCTTTTTAATTTCTTGAGTGCTGCAACTATCTTGACCTCCATTAGTGGATCAATATTTTGGGCATGTGTGGCTAGATTAGCATTTTTATCTCCTGGGATGGGGTGGCAGGAAGACTGTTTAGCAGCTGCAAGTTGAATTGTGTTCTGTCCATTGTTTTTGTTTTGTCTTGCTGTTGCAAAGTATCTTATCTGCTGAATCTTCAACATGGCTTGATGATGATCCAGAAAACAGCTTGCGTAAGTTCCTGAAATTAGCAAATGTGTTCCCTGATACATTATCAAGCTAAGGTCTCCTCTGTAGATTTGCTATCAGCCCCATTTAGTTTACCTAATACTGCTTCTTACAGATCTTACAAGATTGTGATAGATTTCTAAATTGCCACACAGTCTGACAGCTCTTCTGGACTCTATGACTTCCTGCATTTTAATTGAAGTCCGGTCTTTTTTGACACTCTTTGCTTGACCCATATGTAGTTTGAGCAGTTTTGTTCACTGAATCATGGAACCACTCTCAGGATTGTCTCTTGTCCTCATAAAGTGCTGCAAAGTGGTTTAGAATGTAGACTGTGTAGCAATGAGCCACAAAGGGATCATTTAGTTTTGTAGTGTCATATTTCACGGATTTTGCTGATTTCTTTAGGCAGCACTTCAGTATGGTCAAGATGGCAGCAATGACTCATCAGTGGTCAGAGTAGAATTCAAACGAGTGTAAGACTCAGCAGATTGAAACTGATTTCCACTCCCCATTTACCTGGATATGACCAATTTTCTTGTCGCTTGAAATCCATGAATTACAATAAATGTGTGGTGGCCAGAACTGCAAGACACAAATTCTAAATTGATACTCCAAGAATTAAAGTCAATTCATACTACCCGTTGACATGTTTTGTCAAGATATATATATATATATATATATATATATATATATATATATATATATATATATATATATATGTATACATATATATATAATGTTCCCAAATCATCTAAAAATGGTAAACACATTGAAATACAAAACAGGGACTTTAAACAGTTTGATGAGGATAAGTTCTTAAATGTGACTGCTCTGGTGGCCTCGTGGTTAGAGTGTCCGCCTTGGATGCGAGAGGTCATGGGTATGAACCCCGGTTGAGTCATACCAAAGACTTTAAAAAATGGTACTAACAGCTGCCTCGCTAGGCGCTCAGCATTAAGAGGTTAGTGTTAGGACTGGTCGGCCTGGTGTCAGGATAATGTGACTGGGTGGGACATCATGCCACATGTCAGCGCCATGATGCCGCAGTGCTAGACATCACTATAAACAGTCACACTGCAGACATTGTAACGATGAAAAATTGTTAAAGCTACATTAAAAATCTAAATCACACACACACACAGAGTTCTTAAATGATTTAGTCTGCAAACCCTTCCACTCAACCTGCAATATAGATGATGTCAACACTGCCTTAAACAAATGGTATCAGATCTTCAATGCAGCCTTAGACAAGCATGCCCCAATTAAAACAAAAAGGGTTAAACACCAAATTACACCCAAGTGGATTACCCCCGAGGTCAATGAGGCTAGGCACCTAAGAGATAATTTCCACAAGAAAAAAGACATGAAAAACTATAGAAAGTGGAGAAATAAAGCTAAGCACCTGATAGATAATGCAAAAGAGAAATACTATAAATAGGCTATTGATGAAAGTAAGAGTACCAGGACATTGTGGAAGCATCTAAAATAGCTGAACCCACCCAAGAACAGTTGTTTTCCTAGATTTAAGCAAAATGATGATAAAGCAACATCTGTACAAGACATTGTAGAAATGTTCAACAATTTCTTCACAAGCATCTCCAGTAATAGTATTTAGAACCCGACTGACATCAAAATTGAACTTGATGCTCTTTTATCATTTATAAGACCTAAAATTCCCGATGATAATTATGTTTCAATAACTAATTGTTAGTGAAGCTGATGTTTTTGATATGCTCATTAAGGTGAATATTAATAAATCCTCTGGATTGGATGGTATTGGTCCAAGAATTCTTAAAATTGCAGCACCAGTAATAACAAAGTTATTAATGCATATCATAAACTTAAGTATAATGAGTGGTAATTTTCCAGAAACACTGAAATGTGCAAAGGTTAAACCTATCTTTAAGAAAGGAGAAAAGGAGGTTCCAGGGAATTACAGACCAATATCAATTCCACCTGTATTGTCAAAATTATTTGAAAAGCAAGTAGCCATTCAGGTCTGTAAAGTTTTTGAAACTTACTCTTTATTTCGTAAAGCGCAATCAGGGTTTAGAAAGTACCACTCATGCCAAACAGAACTTACCAAATTAATTGATTTTTGGCTGAAGGAAATGGATAATGGACATATGAATGGGATTGTTTTCCTTGACTTCAAGAAAGCCTTTGATCTTGTTGATCATGAAATTCTGCTGCAAAAGTTGCACTATTACAGGTTCGACAATCCTTCTTTAAACTGGTTTAGATCATACCTACACCAAAGGTCTCAACAAGTAAGCATTGGCAATATTAGCTCTCAAACTCATACTATTCATTCAGGGGTCCCTCAAGGCTCACTTCTAGGTCCTTTCCTCTTATCTATATCAATGATCTACCATTAAATAATGAATCCACAAATACAGATTTGTTCGCAGATGATGCAACCATGTATACATTTAGTTCTGATACTGAAGTTATCCAAAATAGATTAAACTCAGACCTTGTTAGAGTTCAAACCTGGGCACAACAAAATCAAATGGTAATTAATGAAGGTAAAACAAAATTAATGATTTTGGGGACATCACAAAAGCTACACAAGTTAGGGAACCCAGAACTATTTAAATAATCATCAGTTAGAAAATGTCAAACATGAAAAGCTTGTAGGTGTGTCTGAAGATAATAATTTACAATGGGATGACCATATTGATAAGCTTTGTAAAACACTGTCATCCAAAATTGCCCTACTCAGCAGAATAAAGAAATATTTACCAATGGAAACTCGCAATCTATACTACAAGTCATATATTCTTCCAACAATGGATTATTCTTCAAATGTATGGGGAAACTGTGCTAAAATCTCAGCTTGACAGGATTTATAAACTTCAAAAATGAGCAGCACGCACAATTTTAGATGCAGCTATTGATCATCCCTCAAAAGCATTGTTTACAGAACTCAAATGGTTCACAATATATGACAGGATAGATTTTCACAAGGCAGTTCTTTTATATAAATGTCTACATGGAACTGCACCAGAGTATCTTAGGACTTATTCAGGCCTTTTCCAACACAATACCAGTTGAGATCAATATCACATGGAAACCTTCTAGCACCAAAACCAAGAACACAGCTATTTAAAAAGAGCTTCCAATACTCTGGTACAGTTCTGTGCAACAAGCTTCTACTACATGTAAAATCTGCTGAAATTATTACAGTATTTAAGAAGAGATATCATGAGCATATCTGTGTTTCTAATAGATAATAGAGTTTAGTATTTTAATACTAAACATGTTAAAATAAACAGTAATTATTGCTGTCTTTCATATAATGCACATTGTTATACTCTCCTTAAGAGGGCCTCAAGGGAGAATAGTCCCTGACTAATGAGTCACCCTGTATAAATAAAGTATTATTATTATTATTATTATTATTATTATTATTATTATTAAAATGTTTAATTAAATATTAAGAGGAAGCTGGTATCTGATTTGACTTTATCAGCATCCATCAGATTTACTGGTGGGGTTAGTACTCTAGATTGTTATGTTTACCTGTTAAATGAACAAAGTGTATTGAAACATTTACCCATGAGTATATAAGATGGGAGGCCTATCGTCTTGGTGCAGTACTCCCTGTGTTGGGGGGACATTCTGGCCAGCAGAAACATCCACAGGCTCTTCTTGGATGGTGTGTCTAAAATCTGGGTCACATAATCATAAAACTCCACTATATTGCTGCAAAAATTACAAACCTCAAATGTTATCACAGGTATGAAACAATCGACCATAACTATAGGTTTAATAGCAACATTATAGTTCAAAGACATTAAGTGTTAGCAATATTAGAGACTGCTCTAGTGGCTTAGTGGTCAAGGTTTCAAACCCTAGCCAAGTCATACCAAAGACTTATAAAAATGCTACTAGCAGCTGCCTCACTTGGTGCTCAGCATTAAGAGGTTAGTGTTTGGACTGGTCAGCCTGGTGTAAGGATAATGTGACTGGGTGGGACATGATGCTACATGTCTGTGGCATGATGCCCCAGTGCTAGATATCCATATAAACTGTCATACTGCAGACATTGTAGCGATAGCACTGAAAAATTGTTAGAGTTTCATAAAAAATCCAAAACACACACACTCACACACACACAATATTAGATGTGCATAAGTATAGATAGATAGATATCATAACACCACTCTGGAGAAAAGGTCACATGACCATTTTGAAAAAAAATGTATTGGCCATAAAATGGCAACTTTGCATTTGAGGATACACAGAGTAAGACTTACTGACCATTCTGTTATGGTTCTACTAATAACAAGCCAATTTTGTATTCAGTACCATAATTGGAATGCATGAGTTGTGATATTTTGCAAGTGTAATGAATTAATAGCACTGTTCAAATTAAAAGTTTAATACATGATCCTATGTATTTGTGCTTGATTGACTGTCCCTAAGCTGTAAACAAAACTGAAACCCACCATTTATAAGTTGATAAAACATATAAAATTTCACAAAGGGAGACAAGTCATGAGGGTACTTGATTTAAATGTCGCCTTGTCTAAAGGAAATGACTGAAAGATCAGCAATCATTCAGACAGAATGAAAAATTATTCAACAGACATAGGGATCAGCTAAATATATGATGCATGCTTTTTCTGTGAAAATTGGAAAGTAGTTTTGGACCAAAATATATTAAAAAAAGTATTACTTTAATCTGTCTAAATTTTATCTCTGCCCTCCCCCCACCCCCCGCTTTAAATGCATTTGTGGAAACATTTTAAGGACCTAGAAACGTGTTTATTGAATATGAATGCTCCATCACCTCCTTGCTTTCATGAAACTGAAGCCACCAACTTTTTGTATGACTGACCAAAATGCAAACGTATCCAAAAGTCACTGAAGTTTGAAAAAAAATACAAGTAAAATAAATCTACAGTGGTAGTACATCATTAGTACATTGGTAGTACATTGGTTGCATACTGGTAGTACAGTGGTATCTTATTGGTAGTACAGTAGTGGTACAGTGGTAGTACAGTGGTAGCATATTGGTAGTACAGTGGTAGTACAGTGTTGGTACATTGGTAGTATAGTGGTAGTACATTGGTAGTATATTGGTAGCACAGTGGTAATACATTGGTAGTACAGTGGTAGGACATTGGTAGAGCATTAGTAGTATATTGGAAGTACATTGGTAGTACAGTGGTAGTACATTGGTAGTACAGTGGTAGTACATAGATATTAGTAATAGTACAGTGGTGGTACAAAGTATATTGGTAGTACAGTGGTAGTATAGTGGTGGTAGAGTGGTTGTACAGTGGTCTAGCTCTAATAAAGCAAATCTTCTACACTCAAATGCTGGCCTTATAAAAGTGGTGGCCTTGCCTGAATGGGATAAAATAGTATAAATACACAATTTCGGTGCTGGGTGTTGTGACATCTGATCAAAGAGGTGGCCCCTCTTGTTAGCGGCTTCTCAAGAAGAGGATCACATTATGATCAAGGAGATGGCCTCTTTTGTTAGGGGCTTCTCAAGATTGTGATCACAGTATGATCAAGGAGATGGCCTCTCTTATTAGGGGCTTTTCAAGATTATGATCACAGTATGATCAAGGATGTGGCCTCTCTTGCTAGGGGCTTCTCATGGTGGGAATCACATTATGATCAAGGAGATGGCCACTCTTGTTTGGGGCTTCTCAAGATGTGGATCCAAGTATGCTGTTATTCTGATTAAGATGCATCCAAAAACAAAGCTAACAATTTCACTTAAATGCAAACTTAACTGAAGCAACTTAAGTGTGAAATTTAGGTCATAGTGACCTACTTTTATTATATCACTTTTTGTAAATGTATTTACATAAAAAATGGCATGACTTTGGTTCTCATTGTATCTAAAAAATTGACTTAAATGCAAAACATGAACTTTAGGTCAAAGTGATTTACTTTCGATAGAAAATTCTACTTACCAAAAGACATCTACAAATAAAAGTTTTAAAATTTAACCAAGATAAGATGGATGGACAGATGGAAATGGGTAACTCTACAGATGGATAATGGTAACAATCAATCCCATTTGTGGCAAAGCTTTACAACAAAAGATTGCTCACCTGGTTGACATCTACTCAAGAGCTAAACACAAAAGCAGTTGGCCAAGAAATCTGGGTCAATAGGATACTTTCTGTAGAAATTTCATCCCATGTTGTTTTTAATTTATATCTTAAGAAAATAATTGTTTCAAAGTTTCTTATCATTTGCATCTTCATCCATATCAGATTGTGCACTATTTGTCCAACAGTAAAATACCTTCATGCTATTATTCTTTGTCAAAATTCTGTTGAGCATATTTTAAAGATAAAGTTATTTAAATGTTTTCATATTTTTAGTAATGGTGGCAATTTTAGATGGCAGGTCAACATCAACTGCATGCATTTGAAAGCCTATCAAACTGGAATGCTTTCTGTCATATTTAGTCACAGTCTGTCAAGAAACTCTTGAGAAGTGGTTCAAGTATATTTTTTGTTATTTTATTTGTAACAACACTCATATCTGACAGCAGGTCAGTATTTGTACAAACCTGTAAGGCTTCATGCCAGGATGTTTTGTGTCAGATTTGGTGAAAATTCTGTTGGGTGATTTCTGTGAAATAAATTGTTTGAAGGTTTTTCTATTATTAGTAATGGTAACTATATTTAATGACAAATCAGCAACATTTGTAAAGAAGTTAATGTCCTTCATGCCAATGATATTTCTGTCAAATTTGGTCAAATCATGTTGAATGGTTTTTGAAAAGAGATCATTTCAATGTTGTTCTATTTTTAGTAATGCTGGGAATATTTTTTAACCCTTAATCACCTCCATCTTTCAGATTTGAAACACGTTCAGGCCAGGATGCTATCATAATTGGTCAAATTCTGTTCAGCAGTTTTTGAGAAGTTGTAGTTTAAAAATTTGTTCTGTATTAGATAACTGCCACAATATTTGATCAAGGATTGGCATAATTTAAAAATACTTGAAACTCCTTTATACCAAGATGCTTTCTGTCAAATCTGGTCAAACTCCTTGGAGTAGTTTTCAGAAGTCAGTTAAAGTATTTTTTAATACTTTTTGCAACTGCAACCATATCTGATGATAGATCGGCATCAGTTGTAACAGACAGAAAGGTCTTCAGACCTGAATGTTCTCTGCCATGTTTGGTTGAAATTGGTCTACTGGTTTATGAGAAGCTCAAAACAGCAAAAGCAGACAACTAATAATAATTCATACTTAATTCTTTTAGGCTTTGGATGTATTACACATGACTGAAAAGAAAAATAATTCTAGGTAAATGAATTTTAATTTTGCTTAAAAACTATTATTAAGTTTTACCTGATAAAATTGATATCATAAATACTGTTCTATGAGGACAAATGGTCACATGACTACATTATTATTTATGTAATTGAACCAATAAACCCTTTTTTGATATTACAGGAGGTAATAACATAAATCCCCCGGATGTCACAGATGGACAATGGATTAAATGCCCCCAGACATAACGTAAATGTTGATTTGTGCAAATTATGCTAAGATCTTATCAACAATCTACACAATCATTGTACATTCTATGAACTATCTATGCAGGGTTCATTCAGAAATAAACTTTTAAAATGATGAAAATGATATGGTGAGTGACACATTTTTGAGGAAAATTCCCATGCAGGGGCCCAGAATGGAAATACAACCCAGTGAGATCTCCCATTTACATAAAGTAGTACCTGTGCAGAAGACAGTGATAGCATGGAAATGGTTTAAGATTCAAAACAATTTACAATTTTCTTCTTAAAATTTACGTTAATTTTTTCTGGTAATTATTTTATGCTAATCAGCAAACTTAATTTTTTCAAATATGTTATTTAATATACCATCACTCATAGGCTGGTTCAGTAAGGCATACAATAATTACTTGCCTGTTACTTAGATGATGCCATATAAGAAAATGAGTCATCCAAAAATGTCCCACCAGATATTTCACAAAAAAAAGTTTAATTTTGTTATGCAATAAGTACACTCTTATATCTGTGCTCAATGCAAATGAAAATTCTGAAATCTACAGAATAATTTGAATCTTCTGCGCACAAAATGCTGACAAAAGATAACAATTATTTAGACAAGTCCTTTTGGAAATGGAGGATCTTACAGGAGTGCTCTTTTAAATTGAGGATCTCACAGGACTGCTCATTTCAGATGAAATTTAGGTAATGAGTAGAATAATTCCTTTGAAAGCCTTGGTAAAGAAAAGATTGAAATTATTTCACAAGATTCATAAATTACATCTTAAATGAGCAGTCCAGTCTACCTAATGCATAACAAAAAATAAACATTTGTTTCAATAAATCCAGCATTTTGAAATGACTGATGGACATTCTGGATGGCTTGGACATTACCTCGAGATTTTTTTCATCACATGATGAAATATACTGATTTTCTTTAACAAAATTGTAGAATGGTGAAGTAAAATCACCTTGAAATACATATGGATGCCTTAGTTATTATGCTTTCCTTTGCATTACATTATGAAGTTGCTATATTTGTGATGCCTTGAGATGTTATTAAAGGTGTTAAATACATGCAAATTATTATATGGAAATTGACTGATTTCATGAGATGTTATACATGTGTTAAATACATGCAAATTATTATATGGGTATATTAAACTTAATTAACACAGTTGTCATAATAAATTTAATTTTTAATGAAAATCCATGTAAGAACATCTATATTATGACAAAGAAAGGCAATATATTTCAATTAGAGTTTCTTTTGTTATGAACTTTATTGACATTGCATAATTAATGCGAAAGATGATCAAACCAAAATATGACCAAACCAAAAGCTGATCAAACTGTAAGATAACTGAGCACAGGAGCTTTCAATGATAGGTATACATATAATAAATTCAAGAGTCTGACTCAAAATTCAAATATCAAACTCCATTTTGATAATTTCTTCAAAATCTGGTAGAAGTGTATTTTGATGTAATCATACAAATTTTAATGCTGTAACTTTTTATCTATTAGAATTAGTAATCATCAAAGTTTTTGAGTACAGGTACAAATTTGTGCTTAAAAGCTTCAAAATCTCAAGGTGACATAATTGTGCACCAGTCAGGTGTTAGAGGTTCTATGTGTTATCCTCAACAGATGTGCAAGGTCCTATATTTAATATTCACGACTGATGTGAGAGGTTACATGTGTTATCCCAAACAGGTGTGAGAAGTCCTTTGTGTTATCCTCAATAGTGCTCTCATAATTTGTACTCAGTATATTTTGGGGACTGATCTGGGATTTTTATATATAAGAATCATCAACAGTAAATGTATGAAATAAAACTGTCTGGTAATGGAGGACATTAACCGTGATTTAAATGTTGTGAATTAAAATCTAAAAACACATTAGTGGAGTGGGTAAAACAGACATTTACTACATTAAAACCAATAGTAACATCCTCAAATCTTATACAAAGAAATTAGTATCATCTGCACTATAACCTGGTTTTAGAAATTGTTTGTAAGCAATAAAATAGCTGTATTCCTCCTCATTTACATATCACTGGGAAGGTGATGACATCACAATGGAACATAAAGTTTTGATTGGACAGCAAATTTTACCTGACCAATTATAAAGCAAATAAGATCACTGGGATGGTGATGACATCACAATGGCATCTAAATTTTTGATTGGACAGCATAGCCTTGATTTTACTTATTCAAATTTTATCTGACCAGTTATATTTACAGATGTGCCAGAGTCTTTCTCTCCTTTTATATTCTTTACTCCTTCATTAATTCAGGGCATGATTTTCTAATTAAATGTAAATGAATAGCAAAGTTCAGATTAAACATTACTTTGAACTGTTATAATCTGAAATAGCCTTCCTCAGATGTGCACGTTCTTTCCTGGTCAGTAGGTACTCTGCCTGAAAAAAAAATAATTGATGAATGGTCGTAATTAAGGTAGTGATCATATATAAACAAATTGAAGGAAGATACATCTACTAAAATGAAGTGAAAATCTGATACCCTGGTTGTTTCCACACCTTAGTTTGGGAATACTAATCTGATACTTTGGTTGTTTCCACATCTTAGTTTTGGAATACTAATCTGATACCATGGTTGTCTCTACAGCTTAGTTTGGGAATACTGATCTGGTATCCTGGCTGTCTCCATGCCTTACCTTGGGAATACTGATCTGATACCCTGGCTGTCTCCATGCCTTATCTTGGGAATACTGATCTGATACCCTGGCTGTCTCCATGCCTTATCTTGGGAATACTGATCTGATACCCTGGCTGTCTCCATGCCTTACCTTGGGAATACTGATCTGATACCCTCGCTGTCTCCATGCCTTACTTTGGGAATACTGATCTGATACCCTGGCTGTCTCCATGCCTTACCTTGGGAATACTGATCTGATACCCTGGCTGTCTCCACGCCTTACCTTGGGAATACTGATCTGATACCCTGGCTGTCTCCACGCCTTTCCTTGGGAATACTGATCTGATACCCTGGCTGTCTCCACACCTTACCTTGGGAATACTGATCTGATACCCTGGCTGCCTCCATGCCTTACCCTGGGAATACTGATCTGATACTTTGGTTGTCTCCACACCTTAGTTTGGGAATACTGATCTGATACCCTAGTTGTCTCTACATTTTAGTTTGGGAATACCATAATAGTCTCTACCTGTCTATCTGTCTATAATCACATCTCTGCCAAAAATACCATGTGAAAAAAAAAACCTCAACAAATTTGGCCTATAGGTTGCCTACATGGTAACCATTTGCCAAAGGGACATGATTAAGGTCACTCTTCTGGGGTCTCTGGGAGGGGTGAAATGTCAAGTATGCAACAAGAGGCTCAAGCAGGCCTGAGATTGCTAACCTGACCTAGAATTGGCCAAGAAATATGGGTCAGCAGATGTTTCTGTGTACATTTTTTCCAAAACTGCTGTAGCTTTTTCTGTGTACATTTTTTCCAAAACTGCTTAGATGTTTCTGTGTACATTTATTCCAATACTGTTGTAGATGTTTCTGTTTACATTTTTTCCAAAACTGCTGCAGATGTTTTTGTTTACATTTTTTCCAATATTGCTCTAGATGTTTCTGTGTACATTTTTTCCAAAACTGCTCTAGATGTTTCTGTGTACATTTTTTCTAAAACTGCTGTAGATATTTCTGTGTACGTTTATTCCAATAATTCTGTAGATGTTTCTATGTACATTTTTTTTCCAATAATGCTGTAGATGTTTCTGTGTAATTTTTTTCCAATACCGCTGTAGATATTTCTGTGTACATTTTTTTCCAATACTGCTGTAGATGTTTCTGTGTACATTTTTTTCCAATACTGCTGTAGATGTTTCTGTGTACATTTTTTTCCAATACTGCTGTAGATGTTTCTGTGTACATTTTGTCCAATACTGCCGTAGATGTTTTTGTGTACATTTTCTCCAATACTGCCGTAGATGTTTTTGTGTACATTTTCTCCAATACTGCTGACTACATATCATATGAAGCAAATTGTTCGGGTTTTACTCAGTCTCCTTGGCAAGATTTAGCCAATAATAAAAGGAACTGTTTCAAGTTTTCTCTAATTTTATTTTTTATCCATATTTAATTACACATCAGCATCATTTGTCCCATACTGAAAAGCATCTATGCCAGGACACCTTGTGTGAAAATTGGTAAAATTCCATTCAGCATTTTTCTTCAAAGAAGCTATAAAATGTTTTTCTATGATTAATAACAGAAGCCATATTTGATGGCAGATTGGTATCATTTGTATAACTGAAAACCCCTTCATTATATTGTTAGTAAAATTTTGTTAAATTCTGTTGAGTGGTTTTGAGAAGAACCTGTTTAGTAATTTTCTATTTTTGGCAATGGCAGTCATATCTGATAGTGGATCAGCATCATTTGTACAAATCTGAAAGCCCTTACTACCAGAATGATTAATGTCAAAGTTGGTACAATTCTTCTGAAAACTTTGTATGAAGTCATTTAAACTTATTTTCTATATTTAGTAATAGTGGCCAAATCTGATGGTGGATTTGCATCATTTGTGCAAAATCTGAAAGCCCTTACTACCAGAATGATTAATGTCAAAGTTGGTACAATTCTTCTGAAAACTTTGTATGAAGTCATTTAAACGTATTTTCTATATTTAGTAATAGTGGCCAAATCTGATGGTGGATTTGCATCATTTGTGCAAATCTGAAAGGCCTTTATGCTGGGATACTTTCTGTAAAGACTTGTCAAATTCTGTTCAGAAGTTTTTTCAGAGTTGTTTAAATGTTTTCAATTTTAGTAATTGTGGCTCTATCTGATGGTAGATGAGAATCGTTTCTGAAAAATTGAAAGTCCTAAATGCCAAGATGCTTTTGTAAAATTTGATCAAATTCAGTTGTGCACTTTTCGAGATGTTGTTCAAAGTTTTTTCCCCCAATTTTTAGTAATGGGTGCCATATCTGGTCATGGATCAGCATCATCTGTAAAACCCTGCAGGAGTATTTTCAGTGCTGAGTGGTATTTGTGAAGAAGTAATTTAAAGATGATCCAATAATGGTAGACATATTTGATAGCTAATCAGACTCAACTGTGCACAGCTGAAAGATCTCTATGCCAGGCTATTTTATATCAAATTTAACCAAAATCTGTTTAGCATTTTTGGAGAAGACTCTTTTTAAAGATTTATTTATTTTGGTAATGGAAGTGATATATGATGGCAATTCAGCAAATTTGTAAAAATCGTCATTACCTGTAAAAACTTTAAAGGCATTCATACCAGGATGCTTCAAGTCAAATTTGGTCAAATTCTGTTCAGTTGTTCTGGAAAAAAAAAACTTTTTAAAAAAGTTTTTCATTGTTTAGCAACTGCAGCCAATATTGTATGCTGGATCAGCACAACAGAAACAGGTTTTCATGCCGGGACAGTTAATCAAATTCCGTTCAACATTTCTGAAAAAGTCATTTAAAGGTTTCTCCTATTTTTTGCAACAGTGGTCACATTTGATGGCAGAGTGGCACTAATTATAAAACTGAGAAATCACTTTATGGTCCATCACTCTCAATTTATATACATGTACTACTTACGCTAGTGATACTTCATTTCCAATGTAGCATAACAATACTGAATTAAGAAATTCTAAGTACCAAGTCTGGTTCAATGTTCTTTAACAGTTTTAGAGTTATGCACCAGAAATGAGAAGTGATTACAGAATGACAGGATGGACATAATTATGGTGAAATTCCATGATATTACAGAATTTTGATTAAATTTTGACACAGAACATCCTGGGAGATAAAAAATATGTTCCTCCACTCCTGCTTCAATAGCATTATATATTAGATACATGTAACATGTAAGTTGTTACCTATTACAATGACTTTGGTTGATGGATGGCAGTGTTTCAGTGACACTCACTGGATTGTATTAAGAACTCCTGTTATTTCTATTGCAGTTCCTCATAATGTAATCCCATCAATTATCATACAATTGTAAGGGACAAAACAGTCATCTATATTCTCCATCGCAACATGACGATATTAAACCCAATGCAAAAGGTACATTTTGATTACTTGTGTAATTATATATATATATATATATATATATATATATATATATATATAACAGTCATATGGATACACTGAATGGTTTTGGAGTTTTCCTCCAGAAACAAAAGTGTAAATGACAGATGACATAATGGATAACCTGATGAACAAAAATGTAAAAATTCTGAAAGCAAAGAATTCCTAATATAGCAAAGGGCACATGCAGAACACTAGCGTAAAATGTGTTTAAATTTTCAACGAGAATCATAAATGATTTTGGAGTTTTTATCTGAAAATATAAGCATGAATGTTGGATGGATGGATGGTTGGATGAAGAGACAAACAGATACCGTGTGGACAATGGGTGAATGGATGGAAAGATATAAAGATAAAAACATTAAAAATGTTAAAACTGAAGAATTGTGAATAGCTAAAGGCACATCAGGGGTACTAGTCAAGTATGTGTGCCAAGTTCCATCGTGACATTTTAAATGGTTTTGAAGTTCTGTTCCAGAAATAAAAGTGTGGAAAATGAATGAATTGATGGTCAAACAAATGGACAAAAACAATAAAAATTAAACCTGAAGAACTGTGAATAGCAAATGGCACACCTAGACCTGGTCAACTAAACTAATATGTGTACGAGGCTTCATTTAGATATCTTGAACAGTTTCTCAGTTATACAGAGATACAGACAAATTGACAAACATGGACTATGGACAGACAGACAAAGAGATAGCATATCAGCTTATATCACTTACCAGGGAGATAACTCACAGAGATTTGCCATTCTGAGCCATGGAAGTTCCTCTCAGTGAGAATAAGCTGCCATCTTTATTATGAGCAAGCTTCCCTGAGACTATGATACTATGTAGTATTGTTGATCCACAGCAATCTATTCCCATTAAAATCATCAAATAATCTGGCTGCTGAGACGAGATTTGAAATGAGCTGCAATATCATTCCCTCTTTGGGCAAAAAAATTAATTTTAATTGTCCAGGAAAATGTTTATATGATCATCAACAATAACAAAAGCAAGATTAAATAATTCTCATTCAGCAAGAAAAACAATGTGGAAAACAGTATTATCTTTACCTTATCTTGCAGTGTATGCCCATCTTTGTCCACTAGATATCGCTGATCTATGTCTAGCCAATCATAATCAGCATAACTGGAGTTAGACGAAACAGATGAGGTTATGCCAGGGCCATCGAGTCCATGTGGAACTGGTGAGTATACACAATTTAAAAGTAATAATGTTTGATTAGGAAATATAAAATGTTGACTTTTAGTATTTTTTTAAAAAATTAAATAGCACAAAATAATAACAGCTTGAAAAAACAACAACATTCTGGTATTTGTTGCAGTAAACATAACCTTTATCCTTATGTTTATATTTTTCTTACATGATCATGTGCATTTCATCCATTAAGTAAAGCTTCTGGCTGTTCGATTAATAGCCTGCCATTGAAACAACTCAAGACTGATTATTTTCATTGTTAACAGTATAAATATAGTCTGGTTCTCTGCCCTATGTTTGGGAGAGGAAACAGTAAATTCATGAAGCTTCAGTTAGTTATTAATAATAATAATAATAATAATAATAATAATAATAATAATGATAATAATAACAATAATAATAATAAAGACTTTTTTTAGAGAAGGTAACTCAGTTAGTTACAAAACTAATCTACCTTAAGGCCTTCTAAGCTGTTATGTACAAGATATACAGTATATACAACATGATGAGAAAAATCTGGCTTGACACTAAATAATTAAGTGATTCTAAAAATCAAAGTATCAAGCCTGGAACATATGCACAGGCATCTGTGAACACATAAACATATATAAAATATGATATATCATCCTGCACTGAAAAATTCAACTTTGAAAATGATAAAAAATTACAGAAAAGCAGCTGGTATATATATTACTAGAACTGTTCAATTGTCTAAAGATTTCATCCATTTGAGACATTGATTATGAAAAGAAGAAATGCTAGGAGCCTGCCTTATGTCACTGGGAATGTTGTTCCATACCAGTGGACCAGTATACTGAAAACTTTTTTAAACAATTCCTTCTTTGGCCTTGGTATGATGTAATTTTTACTTCTAATGAACCTTAAATCTGGTGTACCATCAGCATCTCTTTGGTGAAAGATATTGTTTAAATAGACAGGAATGGCTTTCCTGGATACTTTAGACATCAATTTGGCCTTTCTAAGAAATATTCTTTCATGTATTGTTAAAATCTTTATATTATTCATTGCATCCTGGAAATTGTATATACATTGATCTAAAATTAAATGGCAAGCCCTCTTTTGGAGTCTTAAAAGTGTTGTTGTGTTTGAATTAGAGATATTACTCCAAATTACATCACAATAGTCCAGATATGGCTAAATATAACTTTTATAAAAGATGACACTATACTGCAGAGGAATGTATGTTTTGATTTTCCTCAGTAGCCAAAAATAAGAATTAACCTTTTATGAAACATGTTTAATGTGAATAGACCATGTAATATTGTTATCTACGAACACACCAAGAATTTTTAAACCTGTCTTGAAAAACCACTGTTATGAGAGACTACCTGTCTTGACAGACCACATTCTCTGTACAGATTTATTGATTATACAGTGTTATGACCTATCATGAGAGGCCATCTGTCTCGAAAGACCAAGACTTTTCAAAAGAAGATAATTCTACTCCATAACATTACTTTCAAGCTTTGCCAAGGCATATTCCATTTCAAAAGAGTAAATAACTTACATTCCTGGCCAGGTTCACACCTGATGATATCTATGATAGGTGATGGTCCACTGTCCTGCAATAGGTGGACTAGGTGAGAATGGCTAGATTTTCTGGAAAAGAAACCATGACCTGTTTTTAAATTATCTTTCTTCAGTTATCTTCAGGTACCTTCATAATGTTAAGTAACCTTCATGTATTATAGTTTAAAATCATTGATGGCCAAACAGAACAGAATATAATGATAGTCCTGGGGTAATTGTACCAATCCCTGAAACGATGTCACTTCTATATGACGAAAAGTAAATATATTCATAGAAAATATATAAATAGCACAATATATGGGATTATTTTAAAAATAATAGTTTAATATTGTTTTCATTTGACTGAATTTTAATGTCAAAGTAATGGTGCCACTCATCAGCATATGAAGTCAGAAAGAGATACCAATATGAGTCACCTTAACACCGAAAGCACCAGATTTGGGATCAAGGTCAAATTCCAACATTACTCTTTCACAAAACAAACTTGTATGCACAACAAAGTAAATGCAACTCTGTTAAAGTACAGTATCCAACAAGAGTCCTATAACCAGCTTTAAAGTACAATATGCACCAAAAATGTCCTATAACCTTGAATTACAGTGTCCACCAAGTGTCCTATAACCATAGAGTACAGTATCCACCAAGTGTCCTATAACCTTAAAGTACAGTATTCACCAAGTGTACTATAACCAGTTTTAAAGTACAGTATCCTCTAAGTGTCCTATAACCAGTTTTAAAGTACAGTATCCACCAAGTGTCCTATAACCTTACAGTACAGTATGCACCAAGTTTCCTATAACCTTAAGGACAGTATCCACCAGGTGTCCTATAACCTTACAGTACATTAAGCACCAAGTGTCCTATAACCTTAATGTACAGTATGCACCAAGTGTCCTATAACCTTAAGGACAGTATCCACCACGTGTCCTATAACCTTACAGTACATTATGCACCAAGTGTCCTATAACCTTAATGTACAGTATGCACCAAGTGTACTATAACCTTACAGCACATTATGCACCAAGTGTCCTATAACCAGTTTTAAAGTACAGTATCCACCAATTGTCCTATAACCTTAATGTACAGTATGCACCAAGTGTCCTATAACCTTAAGGACAGTATCCACCAAGTGTCCTATAATCTTAATGTACAGTATGCACCAAGTGTCCTATAACCTTAATGTACAGTTTGCACCAAGTGTCCTATAACATTAATGTACAGTATGCTCCAAGTGTCCTATAACCTTAGGGACAGTATCCACCAAGTGTCCCATAACTGCACATAAAGTACATTATGCACCAAGTGTACTATAAGCATCCATAAAGTACAGTATGCACCATACCAAGTGTCCTACAAATGTCCTTAAAGTACAGTATGCACCAAGTGTCTTATAACCTTTCTTAAAGTACAACAATCATATTGTCCTGTAACCAGTCTTAAAGAGTACAGCATGCACAATGTGTACTATAACCATCCTTTTCCAGGCCTGATGTGCCCTATTGCATGTTGAAAGATGTGACTAAATGTAACATTATACACGTGTAACTGACCAATCAGAACCCTCTGTGCATAAGTCATAGTTCCACTGGTACTATCTACAGGCGTCTGCCTCTTTGATACCACTCTGTGTTAAGACCTCACAATAGTCTCTTGTATATATTAAAGTTATTGATAGTTAGAACACGGCGTTTCATCTTATGTTTTAACGCAATAACACAACATGGTGTCAGATGTGGGGTCATAACTGGAATAGCACATGGATCGTAAATGGATATTTTGAAACAATAACTTTACAATCCACGAAAGATTTTGCATGAATTTTCGAACCTTAAAAATGTTGAAAATTCTGCATACAAACTTAATACCTTCAAAATGGATCTTTCTGGCGAGCCAACCCCTACCATGGACTGGGACAATTCCAACCTTACCACATCATGGGCTAAATTCCAACAACACTGTGAAATAATATTTAAAGGACTGATGAGTAGAAGAAGTGATGCAGTCAAAGCCAACTACATTCTACTCTGATGGATGAAGAAAAAAAGGACCCATCAACGCTCTTTACAAAATTCAAACATCACATGCAACAAAAATTAAATCCGGTCTTTGCCAGATTCAAGTTTAACAATGAAATCCAAGGCTCCAGGACAACAGACCAATATATGACTTCACTGAAACTCTTGGCCAAGGACTGTCTCTTCAAAGACGAAGACGACATGATTCGTGATAGAATTGTTTTTGGGGTATCGTCATTAAGGATACGAGAAAAACTTATCAGCAAAGGTGAAAAGTTGACCTTGGAAAGGGCCATTAACATCAGTCAAAGCATGAATATGCCCAGAAGCAGCTCCAGACCATGTCTGCATCAGCCAGACCAGAAGCGCATGCTACAATTCAATGACAGGCCAAAACAAAAGAACTACAGCCGAAGAAGAAATGGACCATGTCTTCCAGACAGAGTATCAACGTGACCTGTGGATACTGCAGATACATTCAAGCCAGGACAAGTACCTGCAAAAGGAAAGACTTGCAATAAGTGTTATAAACTCAATCATTTTGAGAAAGTCTGTAGATCAAAGACGGTCAGTGTGATTAACAATGAATATCAAAACTGGGATTAATATAATGACAGTGTAAAAAGGGATACAGTTGCCAATGGCCAGGCATATGCGGCGATAGAGGTAGGACCTAATTTAGTTTCTATTGATTTTAAATTGGATACTGGCTCTCAAGTTAACATCATACCCTCAGATATATTCAAAAAGCTAGGCATTAAGCATCCCCTTCAATCTACATTAAACACATTATCTGCATATAATGGCAAATTACTGAATACAATGGGTACTGTCAATCTCACATGTAAACGCACTGAGCATACACATGAACTCAAGTTCTACATTGTTAAAACAAAAGCACCACCTATACTTGGTTTAAAGTCTTGTATGGAGTTAGGCTTAGTTAAATTTACATACTCTGTTCAGACACAGATGTCAAATTTACAATGTAACAAGAGTACGCCCCTCACTAAGGCAGTTGT
This sequence comes from Megalonaias nervosa, assembly GCA_016617855.1. Lineage (NCBI taxonomy): Eukaryota > Metazoa > Mollusca > Bivalvia > Unionida > Unionidae > Megalonaias > Megalonaias nervosa. Next base: position 42,946 of record JAECUM010013510.1, on the reverse strand, counting down.
TCTCAAGGAATATGCCAAAGTCTTCAACGGCATAGGTCTTTTCCCAGGGGAATGTACCATACACATCGACCCCAAGGATACACCTGTAGTGCACCCTCCATGGTGAGTACCTGTTGCACTTCAAGACAGACTCAAAACTGAACTTGATTGCATGGAAAATGAAAATATCATTGCCCCAGTTACATCACCTACAGCATGGGTAAATTCTATGGTTGTCATCGAAAAGCAATCGGGTAAACTAATGGTATATCTTGACCCACATGATCTTAACAGAGCAATTTTGTGTCCCCATTACCCTATGCACACATTAGATGATATCCTAGCCCAATTATTAGGTGCAAAATACTTCACCAAACTGGACGCACAGTCAGGATATTGGGCAATAAAACTGTCACATGACTCTTCATACCTCACAACTTTCAACACCCCTTACGGCCGTTACCGTTTCTTGCATCTCCCATTTGGTTTGAAATCATCTCAAGATGAATTCCAAAGGCAGATTGATGAGAGTTTTGAAGGTTTAAGTAGTACCATTTCAATTTGTGACATTATACTAGTTTTTGGATGCACACATGAGGAACATGATACAAATTTGAGAAATATTCTCAAACGTTCCCTCAAAAAACAAATCCGGCTAAATGAGGAAAAACTAGAAGTAGGTGTCACAGAAGTACAGTACTTTGGGAACATTCTGTCAGCAGAAGGTCTCAAACCTGACCCTGCCAAAGTAGCAGTGGTCAGAGAAATGGAACCCCCTCATAACCGCATGGAGTTAGAAACCATTCTTGGCATGGTTATCATCTTGTCCAAATTTGCCCCAAATTTGGCAGAGGTCACCAGTCCATTAAGACATTACTGTTAGCGAAAGACATAGAGTTTTCATGGGACTCTCCTCAAATAGGTGCATTTCAAAAGGTCAAAGACATAATTACTATAAGCCCGGGACCTGTTCTGTCCTCTTTTGACCCTAAGAAACCACTGACTTTGAAAGCTGAAGCATCAAAATATGGGCTTGGTGCTGCCTTAATGCAAGATGATAAGCCAATAGCTTATGCATCAAAATCCTTGACCATGACTGAAATTAATTATGCTCAGCTAGAGAAAGAAATGTTCGCTTTACTGTTCAGATGCAAACGGTTTCATCAATATGTATAAGCGAGAAAGGTACACATTCAAACTGACCACCTTCCACTTGTCTCTATAATGAAAAAGTCCCTCAAAGCAGCCCCACCATAGCTACAATGCATGCTTTTGCAACTAGAGTGTTATGACCTAGAGGTAAAACATTACCAAGGTAAGAACATACCCATAGCAGATACACTCTCCCATAAGTTCTTATCTGATACACACTCTATCTTATCCTACAGTATAGATATGCATATGCATATGGTCTTATCAGCATTACCTGTATCTGATTGTAAGAAGGAAGAAATTCAATCTCTCATTGAACAAGACCCCAGCTGGTCATAGTGAAACAGGTCATAATTGAAGGTTGGCCTGAATAGAGGTCAAGCTGTCAATCAGAGATAATTGACTATTGGAATTATAGAGATACACTTTCAGTTGTAGAAGGGTTAATCTTGAAAGGTCAAAAAATAGTCATACCACAAGCCCTCAGGCAGAAAATGCTAGAAACTGTACATTCAGGACATTTAGGTATTGAAAAGTGTCTGAAAAGAGCCAGAGATGTTTTATTTTGGCCAAGAATCTCAGCTGACATTTCCGATTTAGTGTCAAAATGCTCTATCTGCTTAGAGCGCAGAAGTTTTAACCAAAAGGAACCTCTCATTACCCATGATGTCCCTGAATACCCATGGCAAAAAGTCACCACAGACCTATTTACATGGGATAATAAAGAGTACATTGTTGTAGTAGATTATTTCAGTCACTACTTCAAAGTTAAGGCAGTCGCAAGCTCAAAAAGTTGCACTGTTATCAATCACATGAAAAGCATTTTCGCATGCTTTGGAATACTGGAAGTTGTTGTCAGCGACAATCAAGCATGCTATTCTTCCCACGAGTTCAAAAGCTTCGCAAAAGAATGGGACTTTAAACATGTTACATCGAGTCCCACATACCCTCAGTCAAACGGCCTAGCAGAGAAAACAGTTCAAACTGTAAAGAGAATTCTCTCAAAAGCAAAAGCGGATGGCAGAGAACCACTTATAGGCATATTAGAGTATCAAGCCACTGCTCTTGATATTGGGTTCTCACCAGCAGAATTGTTGATGGAGAGGCAGCTCAGATCAATTCTCCCAACAACCCACGAAAAATTAATTCCCAAAACACCCATGACTGCTGAGGTCAAAAGAAAATTACACTTTGTAAGAAGAAAACAAAGAATTATTATGATAAAAGTGCAAAACCACTAAAACCACTTAAGGAAGGGGAATCAGCCAGAGTTCAATTGAAAGGTCAAAACTGGGAACCTGCCGCTGTAATAAGAAAGTATAGCGAAAGGTCCTACACAGTTTGCACCAAAGATGGTACCATTTATTGTCGCAATAGACATCAGCTCATGAAAACTAATGAAACACACCCCCTACAATGTTATATAAATGCACCCTTCTCTCAGATTGAAAACACACTGTGTACAGTTGTATCACTCCCCGCAAATGCCAGTAAATCAATTTCAGAATCAATGGAATCTCAATGTTTCAGCCAAAATATGCCTGAGCCTGATGCAACAATCCCACAAGATTGTCAGCAAAGTACACACATTCTGGAAGACTAGTAAAACCAAAGATAATAGTGTCAGTGTAATAGCAGTTCCTAAAACCTGGACATATCATGGATAAGAAACAGTTGTGAAATCCTGCACTCACAGATAAGATTAGTGTAGCACAATGTATGGTGTTGTTCATAAACACAAACAGTGATTCAAGATAAGGACCAGCAGTGTACATTAAATAGCAATCAAACAAGCAACAGGATCTTTAAAAAGTGTACAATGCATTCTCAGTCTGTCTCAGAGATTTATTTGTTGATCATTGTAATCATTGCAATCAAAGACCTGCTTGATTTTGATATATTAGTTATAATGGCTCATGATTCATTTAGACAGTTTGTTAAAAGTTTTATTAAAACATTTTCTTTGTAAGATGAGAGATGTAACATTATACATGTGTAGCTGACCAATCAGAACCCTCTGTGCATGAGTCATAGTTCCACTGGTACTATCTACAGGTGTCTGCCTCTTTGATACCACTCTGTGTTAAGACCTCACAGTAGTCTCTTGTATATATTAAAGTTATTGATAGAACATGGCATCTCATCTTATGTTTTAACGCAATAACACCACACTAAAGGAGGTAGAAAGAGCAGTGGCTCAGTGGTTAGCAAGCTGGACTCACAATCAAAAGAGTGCAGGTTCAAATCCTGCCATCCGATCAGCCTAAGTCAACTACTTTAGTATTTTCATATTCAAGGCACTTTACTCTCATTGGCTTTACTCTCACTGCCATGAGATTAAAACAACACTTGACATGAGTGCCAACACAGATTAGGGCTGAAAACAGGCTAATCTGAAGTCTTTACACCATATAAAAGAGCCAGCTTTTAAGGCTAATTACATGTATTAGTAACTAAATGCCTGTAGGCAAGCCATTTGCGAAAGACTATATCACATGGACCTGATCTATGTCTGAATCATGTGACTCTGAAATTCCTAACAGCTAATATGACATCACATTTGCAGCTTCTTGACCAGGATATTATTTGTGCATTCAAGGTTAGATATCAGAAACATTTGCTGCATTGTCCCATGACTAAGATTGATTGTGCAGACAGTGTTAGTTTGTAAGCAGATTGCTTGGTTGGATCTGATCCATTGGATTTCAAAATCGTGGTCAGAGACGAGGCCTAGTACAATCAGAATGTACTCTGAAGTTGCCCGTTTCCCTATTAATGCAGAGAAAGATAACGTCAATGAAGATGATGATGAGGATGATATTCCCTTGCCTTGACTGGTTCATGATGTACAACTGGCCACTATTCCTGACAATGATGTTCCTGTTGATGATAGATCTGAGGACTGGAAGAATGAACTAGTGCACGGTTTCATGAAAGCAATCAGGCTGATGAAAGTGATATGATGATAAGCCACCTGGCATTGATATGACATACCTGGAAATTTTAGCACTATAAAGAGATTAAAAACTTCAAGATTGCTAAGGATGATTTTTTTTGTGGCTATGGCACTAGAATGATACATTAACACAAGCCATATTAGTTAATGAACGATGTAAGAAACGATAGAAAACACTCCCTGCTTTTCTTCAGCCAGGCTCTTGAACTGTGAACATTATGAATTATACAGAGTATTTAAACACTGTGGAGTATCATTTATAATTCCAATGGATGTATAGTATAGTTATAAAAGTACTGTACCTCATTCCTCAGATGTTTTTTATGATAAAACTGTACTTCTATGTGGAGCAACTGTATTTATTCATATGATAGGATACAATTTTCAGTAGAAATGCATATTGTTCAGCTATTTCTTCATTAAAAGTGTCTATTAAAACAAAAAATAACAGCTTTATTAATTCTGTGCACTTTTACACACAAACACTGATGTGATGGAAAATATCAAATACTGAGCTGTGACCGTGACCATCAAGATAGTAATTTCAATATGGTTTATCACACATCTTCCAGTGTTGATGTGCAAGTACATCATGTTTTATTCTTTACTCTCAAATGGCTTTAGAGTTATAGAGCAAAATGGAAAGTGTGACGGATGGCTAGATGGACAGAAATGCAGATAGTTAGGTCCCCCCCCCATGTTCTAGTGCACTATTTAGCTACGTATAAACCCCTTAGCTAGTGGCAAAATACTATACCATCATATGTCACATACTACACTCACTAAAGCAGTCTTCATCAACATAAGTGTTGAATTGAAGATCATCCACTTTGTGTGTACTGTATATCACGATGAAATTCTTTCTAATAAAATAATGCCATAATGAACTAAACTTTATTGTAATCACATTCCCTTCTGCAGATCTTGATGTAACAGAAGTGAACTGATGTAGTGGCATCAAAGAACTAATCAGAAAGTTTGGACCTATTCCACATTTATTGCAGGAAAAGTGGGTATATTCATCTCCAGATCTTTTGGTTTCACGGTTAAATTCTAACTTGTACATGGTTGGTCAAACAATTATTTTTTTTAAATACTCCTTCAAAGTAACTTAACAAAAAACAGGCCAGAGAGGTAAGAGATTATCATCACTATCATTTTCAGTATACTGTCTATACTTGCTTATAAGTCAAGTCAAACTGCAAACTACAAAGATCCTGATCTGCTGTAGTATAATGAAACCATAGATCAGGGTGCATTTTGTTTGCTCTACTGATTACTCCTAACAAACTGCATAACTCCTAACAAACTGCATAGACCCTGATCTGCCAGCGCATTATGCAATGACAGATCTGGGTCTGTGCAGTTTAAAGTTGGACTCATAAGCAGGTATATATGGTAAGCCCTTTCAAGAAGACAAAAATTGTCTGTCATTTTTCAAGGCTGATTTTCTTCAGTTTGTTTGCAATGAATCATGCCTCTGTGTCCTCAAAATTAAGTGACTGCACTGCAACCTATGATAAACACTCCAATTAAGGAATTTATCATGGCTAGCTGATGGGGATGAAAACATGTCTACTCAGGCTGGAAACTTGTTATAGAGGATACAAGTTTTCAATAATGCATCTCAAACAACAGTACTATGAAGGCCATGTTATACACACAACCATGTGTCTTACAGTCCTCCATGTAGAGGCCAGTTGTTGACTGGAGATTATTGACCAATGGGTCTCAAAGATCTGGACCTTTGGTCAAAGTATGCAGTATTGAACAAAAGTTACTGCGCATAAAAGCATTATTTTCTTCTGACACTTGTCACAACCTTGACCTTTGATCTCTAGACCCCAGAATCTGTAGGTTGCTTTATTACCTAAGTGCAAGTCATGCCCAAGTATTTGGTCATGGAGTCTGCTTTGGAAAAAGGTTGTTCAGTAAAACCTATTTTCCTTTGAGCTGTCTTGAGCTCACCCCCATAAAACCCAATTACTTTTCCTTAAGTGCAATCCCTCCACAAACTGTGATCAAGGTACATGATCTAAAACTAATGTTATCATGCAAAATAATCCCCGTGATTCTTCTTTCATCAACAGTGACCTTGACCTCTTGACTGTTTGACCCTCTGCTATTCAGGCTTCTTCCCAACTCCAAACCATCCACAAAGTTACTTTAAGTCTTTTTTTGTATAAATCCAGTGATTGTTCAGAAATGATTGATCTTCTTGCAGTCAGTGACATTGAACATTGACCTGTTGACCCCAGAATCAATAGGCTAGTTTCTTATCCAACATGAAAGTCATCTTCAAACTAAGGTGAAGGTACATGGTTAAGACCTGAAGTATTGTACACAAACATTTTTGTGTTTCAAAGTTACCTTGGCCTTTCACCCCCAAAATTCAAGCTATCTACAATGTTTGGTCCAGGTCTGTATACGCAAACCTAATGTTATTATATGCTTCAAAAATTTTCTCCGTTAACTTTACATTGTTAGAATGATGCAATATTTTTCCATACTGCATGGCTTCATATTGCACAACACATGTGTCTAAAAAAAGTATCCAGTTTTAGGAACTATTTTTATTGTAAACAAACAATGTAAACTCGTGTAGCAGATGCTAAGCTTTTGGTTTAACAGATCTGTTTGTGGATGAACTAAACAAGCTGTTTTTTCCATTTGAAAGTAGAGAAGATAAAGTTAATGATATGAATGAGTTTACTGAGTCACAAATGAAAGTTCCAACCATGCAAAAGAATGAACATAACTTTTAGCCTATAGAATGATTCAGGCTATGAACAGTTCTCTGAAAGGTCTATAAAAACAGCATAGATAAGCATATTGAGGCTAAGGGCTATCATATATCTATCAGATACATACCATTTTACAAGTCAGTCAAAACAATAAATTCAAGACAAAAATGCAACTTAAGGTATTGGTAGAAAACTAAGAGCCTCAGAGCCAATAAGCCAAGATGACGAAGAAGTCATATTTCTATTAGCTAAACGGTCTGTCAGCTGCTTTGCAAATTTCCCTTTTTAAGGTTTTGATACAATGTTCTAGATGCAGGCTAGTGACAGAAGCCATACAGGTCATGTACTTAGCTGAAGTCCCTTCAACAGACAGCGTGCAAATGATACGACATTCACATATGCCTCCTTAACTGGTAATTAGAATGGCAATAAATATACTTACATTTTTGCATCTTGAATTTTCTCAAAATGTACTTTCTTAATTCTGAAAATCTGAATTACATGTCATGGATTCCAAAATTTTGTACACACCACAAAACTGTACAGTAATTTTGACTACATATCCAACAGAAATCACATTCTCCTTACTGCACTCAATACAAAATGAATATAATATTCCACAGAATCCTTTTGATAATTTCAATTAAAAGAATTAATGTATTTCCCATATTATGATTCCAAACAATCAAGACAGGGCTGAAGCTGATTCAAGACTGTTCCTCCACTGCTCAAATCACATGCATATTGTATGGAATTGACTCAGCTAATAAATCCAGTCCATCAAAGCAGAAAAGTAGAATTGAGTTGGATTGACTGAAAAATAAAATCCATCCAATCCAGACCAACTGGAAAAGATGTTTCAATGTGCATTCATTTACAGTATGACTCTAAATTTCAATTTTAAGTAGACCAAAATGATTTTTAAACTAATGTCAAGCGAGCGATAAAGTTCAAAGGCCGCAGGGCAGTGCTATGTGCACATTAATATTGCTACTGTGTATTGATGAAACTAAAGTTGTGTATTTATTTTGGAATGCAGCATAAATTCAATTACTTTGTTTCTTGTAGTTTTTTCTTTTTATTATTAAGCAACAGGTAGAAAAACAAAATTGGTATATAATAAAAAGGTTACTGCATTTGTATGGGAAATCTGAACTTGTTTTTTTCAGGTGATGCAGTAATAGTCAAAAAACTTGTTCATATTTTCCCATGCAAATACAGTAACCAATAATTATTGTGAGAAAACATTTTTCTTTTTTATGATTCAGTAACCCCAACCTTTCATCTTTTGATTCCCAACATGTGTAACTTTCTACTTTACCCTATGTGCAAGCTATTGTCAAAGTCTGCTCCAGGTAGGTAATGTAGAGATTAAGTTTTTGTGTGGAAAACACTAATCTTTTCATTTTGTAACCTTGACCTTTTAATCCCAAAATAAACAAGCTATTTTTCAACCCCAAATGCAAGCTATCCACTAAAGTATGTTCCAGGTATCGATGTAGAGCTAATGTTATAGTGTGGAAATTAAAAATTAATGGACAGATGGACAGACAGTGTAATAGCATAATATCAAATGTGGATTGACTGCTCATTGTCACCCTTGTTCATACCTGGTTTTACAGTAAACAGAGACAAAATAATAGCTACACAAGGAAACACATTTTGAGTGCTAGAGCTTGTGCAAATTGCCAATTATCTAGAACTTGTGTGACCAAAGTGTAAAGAGGAATATTTTTAATCAATCTATGCATTAGAACTAAACAGGTTTAACATTGCTTTATACAAGATATTATTGATAGTAATCATTATTAATTGAAAAGGAAGGAAGTAGCACTTCCATCTCTGCAAAATTTATTTCTACAAGGTTTGCCAAGGGGATGATGTAATACAGGATATGGGTGGCAGCAGAGTGCTGATGTAATCAAGTATATATTGATTTATTATAGATGTTTGCTAGTTGAAGTGAACATTTTCTATAAATTTCAATATGATGCTATTGAGGACAAAAGACTAAGGAAGTCATAGTATAATTGCTTGTGCTGAAGCACTCTTTGTAGTAAGAAAATCAGACATTGTGTACGGCCTGTTCTAGGTTACATCTGCATTAACATTTTAATTAAAATTTACACTGACTGACTCTTCTTTCTAATGTTTTCAGCGTAACAGCTTAAGGAATCAGGACAAAAATCAAATTTACCATTACAGACTCATTTCTATATTTTCGTTTTGTACCAACTTTCCTGGATTTTGTGGAAACCATGAATTTAAGGACCTAATGAACAATGACCCATTCATATTACAATAGGATTCCTTGATATATCCAATGAACAATGACCCATTTGTATTACAATAGGATTCCTTGATATATCCAATGAACAATGACCCATTTGTATTACAATAGGATTCCTTGATATATCCAATGAACAATGACCCATTTGTATTACAGTAGGATTCCTTGATATATCCAATGAACAATGACCCATTCGTATTACAATAGGATTCCTTGATATATCCAATGAACACTGACCCATTTGAATTACAATAGGATTCGTTGACATATCCAATGAACAATGACCCATTTGTATTACAATAGGATTCCTTGATATATCCAATGAATAATGACCCATTTGTATTACAATATGATTCCTTTCTATACCCAATGAACAATGACCCATTTGTATTACAACAGGATTCCTTTCTATACCCAGTGAACAATGACCCATTTGTATTACAACAGGATTCCTTGATATATCCAATGAACAATGACCCATTTGTATTACAATAGGATTCTTTTCAATATCTAATGAATGATGACCCATTGGTATTACAATAGGACTCCTTTCCATATCCAACGACCAATGTAGGTATTTCTTATATTGCATATTATGGGTTATATTTTACAAAATTAATGTTTTTTTCTCAGGACGCTTGTAAACAGCTAGGCTAGTTCAAATCATTTGATATTTTCCCTGTCAAATCTCCACTTTACATCCAAATTACCTAGATAAAGATGAATTTCATCACAAATTCTGCAGTATTTTGAATGATGACAGTTACCCTCTGTTGCACTTACAATAGTGAAATATATTCTGATTAAGATTTAACTTACAAATAATATAAAATACACGATACACACATACAAATTACATTTTAAAGTTTTGATAATCTCCTTGTAACTATGGTAATAAAATGGGTCTAGAGTTTAATGTTTTTTTCAAGAAGATTGACTCCTTATTGACCTTGATCAACTGAACTAAGCAAAACAAAACTTTAAAAATAATGAGAGGAAAAAGCAAAGAAACAACAACCAGAAATTGAATATCCTCCAAGAGATAAAGGTCACAGGTGTGATGAAAGCATTATATGTCCATGTAATCAAAGAGTTTATAGTTAGTATATGGTGTAATGTATATTTAATTTTTTATTGTGTGCTTGACTTCTATCAATGATTGTAGATTATACTTTAAGGTAAGATCATTTGTAAACAACACATTCACTTGGATTTGAGTTTGGAACCTTGGTTTTTCCCTGGGAAATTATATTGTCTTCTTGACTTTTGCCATGATGTTTACTTGAGTTTAAGTTCAAGGCCTCACCTTACTTACAAGTTTGGTATTTTCTGGAAGCAAACTTCTTTAGAAAGATGCATTTTGCTGTGTCATACATCAGATGATAGTCAGCAATTATGGCAGTTATTTATTTCTATTTTATTATCATTTCGAATCAATGATCGTTGTCTTCAGATATAATTTGAGACAATACCATTTACATTATTCATTGGAATTACAAAGCGCTCACTTATATTTTGGACTAAAGCACTACTTTGGGATTTTTGTTAATTTATTTACATATAATCTGGATTATGTTATTGTGATACATCAATACTTGGTACATCAGCACATTCAAGATTCTTGCAATCCATTAGGAGCATTCTATACTTTTGGACTTGTGATCCAGCATTTAGGATTATTTGGGATTTAATTCACATTACTGCAAGTTAATTTTAAATTTTCACTTTGTATTGTAGGTAAATAAATTGTTTGTTGAATTTTATAAAACTTGTAGATTTCACTTCTTTCTGTTACTTAGTTTAAGACCATACAGTCATAACAACTGATATAAGTGCAAATTTTCCATATCAAACTAAAAGGAAAGTACGATCAAACTTGTCCCTATGGTCACCTTTGTATCTCAGTCACTTCATCTAAACAGCCATTTTAATTCCCCTCCCCTAGCAAATTTCAGATGTAAAAGTCATGTATATAAGGTAACCTGTTTTCCACAGTCAGCAGCCAAGTGTTTTATAACCAAATAATGGTTTCTCACTGCTTTGTGTGGTCATTCAATCACATGCAAAGTAAACTTTTGCTTTATTCAGAAAACACTGTTTAGATAAAACCATATCATGTGAACTGATGTGTAAACATTTCTTATCTTTCTTGTACTCACCATACTCCAACACAATGTCAGTGCAACTTAAAGGTGTAAAAATGTACAATTTAAAAGTAAGGCAGTTTTTATCATGAGAAAACAAGGGTAAAAGCAATTTATTTGAAAGTGGGAAGAATAGTCAAGTTGTCACAGCAGAAATGGGAGTCTGCTTTAATGCCAGTGTGACAAGTATAGTTCAATATCTTCATCTAATTTATTTCCATTGAAATTAAATTATAATTTAATTGATTAAATATAGTTTAAGTAATACACAGTGCATCCTTCTCTGGCTCCTTGTTGGGCCCCTCTTTGTCTTCTATGGTTTCTCTGCTCAGACATGGTGTCATTGCAGTCAGTATATGTTAATAAGCTAGTAACTAATTTAGATACGTTGTCATGTTGAACCAATCAGACAACTGAGTTAGAGCATGTGATCAAACATTGTGTCAGTTGGTTGGGCATTCATATAGCAACTGGGATGCCTGTAGAGATGTGTGCTTTTCAGTGTAGATGCTGCATTTAACTTAAAATTATTTGCGGAAAGAAGATACAATCCTTCCTTCACTTGATGATACCACACATTACTTTCCATCTTTTTGGGATCATATGTTTATTCAGCCCACAATGGCTTCTCATAGATCAAGACGAACTGCTAATCATTTGATCAGCATTTGCAATACAGAACATAACCAGGACATCATCATTGCGACAAATTCAACCTGGGCGGACATTCCAGAAAATTGGACTATATCCAAATTGGTTATACAATTAACTGAAATGAACATCAGGGTGTCAGTTTCAATTGGGAAAAAAACATCCAAATTGATTAAACAATTAACTGAAATGAACATCAGTGTCAGTTTCAATTGGGAAAAAGCATCTTCTTCAACTCTACAGAGATAATGTGCACCAGACGGGTGAATCATCTGTGTGTTCCAGAGCATCGTCACGTGACCTTGAAACAGCTGATACATCACGTGATCTCAACATGTTGGATAGCCGAATTATAAGCATCAGTCACTGCATTGACACAATCTTTCACAATAACTACTATATCACCAGAAGGTGCAACAGCTTCACAATCTTCATGGAGTCTGGCTGCCATGGATACATGTTAATTGCATGGTGACTTTAACCTTCAATTGGTCCTTGCTAGGAGCAGGGATGACAGCATGAGATTCTCCCAAACAATGCATTATGCTGTGCCTGTTGACAAACTCCTGCCAGTGGACATTGTACCCAGCAATATATGCAAGGATATACTCAATGGTAAACACATTAATCTTGCCCTATTGCTTCTACCTGGCATGGAATCTTGCTCAGAGACTAAAATTATCAACCAAGGTGGCAATTAAATTGTAGTGAAAGGGAATGACCCGCATTTAGATGGCATACTAAATATTTCTTAATTTTGTAAGGCCTTCTCTAAATAAAAAAAACATTCTCTGTGAAATCTATGCATTTAGGAGGACCAAATTAGATGCATATGCTGACTTTATGATGAACTGCATCAGAAATACAATGGAACTGGTCTTTATGAGTACCAAAATGCTTTTATCCTCACAAGTCTGCACAGTATTTAATACAACACAATATCACTGTAGGTTGGTCTTCCTAGATGCCAAGTTCATTCTAGCTATTTTCTCCACTAGAAAGACAGAGGTTTGCATTAATTGCAACAGTACTCTACACTCAAGTGGCTTCTGTGCAGCTAACCTCACAATGCCTTTTAACAGTCAATTTATTGCACATATGGAAATTATGCAAGAATGACCACCCTCAAGCCACTTGTGATCAGAGAGCCAAGAATGAGAATCCCATTAAACTTTAAGTCATGCCAAAGAAAATAATAAGAAGGACTGACTATATTCTGTTCCTGGTGTGGCATGAGACAAGATACAAGGAAATTATGTTTCTTTCATGCCTATAACTGCCACTACCCCTATAAATGTTGGCCTGCTTCTTCAGGAGCTCCGCGGTCGTCAGATTTTGTGACAGATTTGATAAATGATTTGTGTGCGGGTTTTCATACTGGTATTTGAAGAGAACCCTCAGAAACCTTTGAATGTAAATATTTAATGTCTGCTAGATCCCAGCCACGCATAGTTCAAGAAATTATAGAACAGGAGAAACAAAAGAGATTTTTGATAGGACCTTTTGATTCTCAACCTAATACCATTTACCTGGTAAATCCTATAGGCATTGTTGAGGGTAAATACTCTAGGAAAAAGAGACTAATTGGTTATCTCTCAGCCCTGCATAATAATCAAGAACACTCAAGACTTAATAGTTTGACTGACAACAGGAATTTTCACTGTAATGTGTCAAGGCTGATGATGCCATAAAGACAATTAGAAAGGCAGGTACAGGGGCATGGTTATGTAACTTTGACATATGTGATGCATTTAAACTCATCCCCTTCCACCCTAGTCTGTGGCCCTATCATGGCAAAAAATGGAACAATCAGTATTATTGCTATGTATGTCTAGTGTTTGCTTCTCGGTCTTCACCAAAGATTGTCACCAAACTGTCAGAAGCTATCAGTTGGATTACAGTGAATAATTATGGCATTGACAATCTGCTCTACTTGTTGAACGACTTCCTTACAATTGATCACCCTCACCACATGGCTGATAGAACCACGGCCATCATGACAATGCTTTTTGCTCACTTGGGAATTCCACTCTCTTCTCATAAAACTCTTGGTCCAACCATGTTGTTTGGAATATTTATGTGTGCTTTTGGATACCTTAACCATGCAAGTAAAATTACCAGAGGAAAAATAGACAGAATTAGAAGCCTTCTGACTGAATTTCTCAAAACAAAATCAGTAACTAAACATGAACTCTTAAGTCTCCTGGGACATTTTAATTTTGCCTGTTATGTAAACATCCCATGCAGGACATCTGCCTCCTATTTACTGCAAGTATCAAAGTCTGTTAGGAAGCTACATCACCTGCATGTTTCCATATAATGCAGGAAAGATTTACGAATGTTGGGTGATTTTCTCAATCAGTGGAATGGGATTTCTGTATTTTATGATGATGCCATCTCTGATTCCGCAGATATGGAACTTTACACTGATGCTTCAGGGTCTGTTGGCTTTGGGGGCTATTTTAGAGATCGCTGGTTAGGGCTGTCAACGGTTACCCGGGTAACCGGGTACCCGACCGTAGTGAAAAACCCGGGCATTGAAAATTAATGACGAGTACCCATTCACAAAAATAATTTGTCGACAACACTATCAAAATATCATATATCATCAGCAGTACGCTGGTCTGAGTTGCAGCTCCAGTCTATATTTAGGAGTAGGACCACCCGTTATGCATCAGCGGCCCACCACTAAATGGCTGCTGCACGCTGGGCTGTGCAAACAGCTTCACAGTTCAAAACAACACTAATATGTAGACTATGTGTGTTAACATATCACTTCAGTGACTGCATGGTCACATGGTATCATTGGTACATACCAGTGACACCTTGTGACCACACAGTCGCTGTAGCCCTGTTTGCTATTGCCATTTTAGAAGAGCTGCATGTGTGTCTAACAAAACACAGTTATTATAGGGAGTGATATTATTTTCTATTTAAATAAATATTTTACAAAGAGTAATGGGCAAAATTTCTAAAGTGTGGGCACATGCTGAATGACTGAACGAGAATAGTGCTCGTTGCAAATTGTGTGAACTGGTGCTTTCTGCAAAAGGTGGAAACACAAGTACTTTGCAGAACCATCTCGTTGGAACACACCGGATCGACATCGATAATAACGGCAGCACAAGTAGTACTCTGTGCATTGCTTCATTCATGGTCGGGAAACCAAAATTATCAAAAGCCAGGGCCTTAGAAATTGATTGGAGAATTGCGGCCTTCATTGCACAAGATGGGTGGCCGATAAGTATTGTGGAAGGAGACGGTTTTAAAAGCCTAATTAATTTTCTAGAGCCAGACTAAGAAATCAAATCAAGAACAACGACAACTGCATTGATAAAGAAACGGTATGATGAAGGTGTTCGGAAAATGTTGGTGGAATTGGAAAAGGCTTATTATGTAGCATTTACAACAGATTTGTGGACATCGTTGCAGAACATTGCCTATATGTGCATGACAGCTCACTGGATAAATCCTGTGTAGGAACTGGAATCAGCCATTTTGCAGACAAGGGAGACTCCGGAACGACACATTGGGCAAAACAACAGTGTTCCTCTGAGTGATTGTGCCAATGAGTGGAACATTCCGGTGAATAAAATAGCTGCAACAGTCCATGACAATGAATCAAATATGAATGCAGCCATGGACTAGCTGGATGACTGGCCAGATCAACTTTGCTTCGCTCATATGTTGCAATTGGCAATTAGCTCTGGTTTAAAAGTGAAAGCCATAGCCAGAATGCTTGGTGCTGCCAGGAGAATAGCTGCACATTTTAAATGCAGTACAGTTGCAGCTCAGGCTTTGCGTGAAAAACAGAAAGCACTACAAAATAATGACACCGCTGCAGTTTCGGAAGTTATCACAGATTGTTCCACAAGGTGGAATTCGACTCTGGATATGTTGGAACGCCTCGTGAAATTATGGTGGGCAATCGGTGCAGTTCTGTCTAACCCACAGGTAACAGTCCGCAACATCGCTTCTACTTTTGAAATGATGGACAAAAACTGGTCATTGGCTGAAGCTCTCATACCTATACTAAAGCCTTTCAAGCAAGTTACCGTCATGTCATCTGGACAAAAGTACCCGTCCATCTCGTCTGTGTATGCGCACTTGTATATAATAATGAAATACATTCCTGATTCGAAACCAGATGATGATACTGCAATTAAAGAATGTCGGAAAGCCATCACCAAAGAACTTCAAACCCGCTGTTATCCTACTGGATACAGCGTGCTCAATGCAGCTAAGGCTGCAGTCGTTGATCTGCGTTATAAACTTCTGAAATTTTTTGAGGAAGCACCATGACAGGAGACGTACACTGCTGTCAGACTGGAGTTGATGGCAGTAGTAATCATGGATCCACTACCTGTGCCGCTAACCACTGTTGCCATAATCACTGACAAAATGGATGAACTGGAACCAAAGAGACCGAGAATGGAAAATGTTGCCGAAAATAACATTTTCGATGATCTAGCTTCTCTGTGTGCCACAGACGACAACGCTGCATCGGTAGACAAATTGGCAACATATCTGTCGGAGATGCCACTTCATGTTAATGGTGACATTCTTCAGTATTGGCGAGATAATACATCACGATATCCCAGGCTGGCTGCCCTTGCGCGAAAATATCGCTGTATTCCTGCAACGTCAGTTCCATCCGTAAGTGCTTTTTCAACGGCAGGACATGTTGCAAACAGGAAACGTGCATCGCTGTCACCAAATATGGTCGATATGTTGGTTTTTTTTAGCAGAAACTGGAACTTGTGCGGGGGACAATGATCATGTACTTGTACACTAGGACAGACTGGTATTATTTAGCTTTGATAAATTCGTTCTTAGTTCATTCATTTTTTAGTTTTTAGTTCATAAAAACATTCAAAAAACGTTATTTTATTCTAGTTTGAAATATTAATATTGTAATGTTTTGTTTACTTACTTAAGTGTAAACCTCCTTTAGTATTCAAGTTCTCAACCGGAAGTTGACTTTCACTGCCATTCGCCATGAGTAATAAATAACAAAACACGCTGTGGAAGTTGTTGGAAGTTTATTAATAAGTGAAACGACATTGTAATATTAATACATTATTATTGACAAATCAAACAAAATATTATAGCACAATTTATAATAGACAATTTGAAGTACAACAGGAAAACAAATTATCTCCGTCGACAGACTATCAGCCATCTCCCATTGGGTGTGGGTAAAGTGCGAATGTGAAAATGCGAAAGTGCGAATTGGTAAAATGTGAAAAAGAGAATGCGAAATAGTGGATAAAGTGTGGCAAACAATGTGCAAAATGATGTAAACAGTCCATTCGTTTTGTGACCCTACAACAATCAAGGTTTGTGAAAATCTGACAATGGGGTAACTAGGGTTGTACATGTCTTTCATGTTCTAATGAGTACCCAGTTACCCATTAAATGGCGCAACGGGTACCCGGGTGAAGTTTTCCATGGTTTTTGACAGCCCTATCGCTGGTTTGCAAATTTTCATGGCCAGAATGCCATGTCCTTTAGTGGCTAATAAACTGTCTATAGCTTTCTGTGAACTGTATCCCATAGTGGTGGCAGCAGTGTTGTGGGGTCAGGAATGGCAGCAAAAGAAAATACTCTTCCACTGTGACAATGAGACTATGGTCACAATAAAAAAAAAAGGCAGACCTAATATCCTGACTTTATGAAACTAATGCATTGCCTGACTTTGATAGCTGCTACTAATAGCTTTGTCATATATGCTGAACATATACATAGGAAGAAAAATGTTATAGCTGATGCATTATCTCGTTTATAGATTACTCGATTCCAGCAGCTGACGCCCACAGCAGAGGAGCAACCATGTGAGTGCCATCCTCCAGATAGACTACTTCTCACCAACAGCCTACCATAAATTTCTTGTGGGACTCTTTTTTGGCTATGGGCACCAGATCTGCTTATTCAACATGCTTCCAATCCTTCAGATCTTTCTTGCTAATGGTAGGATTGTGGATTCCAGGATATAGTTTGCCCCCGGTTGTGAATGAGGACATCTTGATTTACTTTGTTACACATTGTACACAGATGCTGCACCTGACATATCAAACTATAAAACTTTATCTAGCTGTTATTTGTCATACATATTTACATCTTGGTGTTGACACTCCATTAACTAATATAAGTTCTTTACTTAGATTACAGAATATATTGAAAGGTGTCAGAAAGGTGCAATGTGACTACAGACAGAAATGACTTCCTATTACGTATGATATATTATGTGACATATAGCAGTGCTTGGAATGCTATGGACTGAGTGAGTACACTAAACTCTTACTACAAACTGCTTATGCGCTGGGTTTTTTATGTCTTTTTGTGGTGTGGAGAATTTGCTATTCGAGGAGCCCATTTTTCTGCAACAAACAATCTGTATATGTTGGACATAATATTTCATAACAGATAAGTGCCTATTCATTCTGCATCTCAGAGCATCTCAGACTGATGTTTTCCATCAAGGTGTAGATATTAATATTTATGCTATAAACTATGATGTCCTTGTATGCCCTTACTGTGTGATGAAGAAATTCCATCAGATTCGGAGAGTAGCTGGAGCTCACCATTGTGATCCCCTGTTTCTCATGGACAATGGTCACACTTTAAGTAGAACTTTCTTTGTCACTACCATTTTGTCCAGGTTAGGTTATGACTCACACTGTAATAATGAACACTCTTTCCACATTGGGGGTGGCTACCAGTGCTGCTATGGCTGGAATTCCAGACCATTTTATCCAAACCTTAGGTCAATTGTCCTCTAATGCATACTGTAGATATATTCATGTGCACCCAGATAGAATTAGCTTTGCACAGAAACATACATCACAGCATGTGCCTCACTAGTTGGTTCACACTTGTGTTGATCAATGCACTATTCTGCCTCTTTACTTCATGAGACCATCATACAATTTTTGAACACTTCAGAGGCATTGTACATCTGTCCCTATGCTACACTGTCGTTTCAGCTGTATCATCTATTTGTGGACATGTGAATTCCTAACTGGCTATCTAATAAATATATCTAATATTTATACCTTTCTGCACATCAGGATTATCATGCGGTTCCAAACATAGTTCATGCATTTTCCATGTTATTGTATTCTCAATCATTATTATCTGCATATATCCTTACATTTCCTTAAATTGGGGGCCTTCGTTACAGTTACACTGTTTCATAGTCACAGCTCTCCCTTCACTTCATTTGGGCCATTGCCAAGTTTCATGCATTCACAACTTTGCTTTTGAACCCCAATTTGTGTCAGGACTTAAATGTACTCAACTATTATACCCATATATACTTTATACCCGCTTCCTACACTGCATGTATGGAGTATCGCCTGATGTTTGTTATCATAGCATCTTCAGGATCAGACTTGTCGAGTTTTGGTTATCAGTGTTCCTATATACCTCATATCAGCCCCTTGCTGCTCCATATACAGGTGTCAGACACTCTTCACAACTCAACAAACTCCACCAAGTCTCCTTCCTGAGGTATTCCAATAGAACAAATTTAGAGCTAAGCTGGTGCAGTGTGCTCTGACAGGATTTGTCCCTGTTATGCCAAAGATTATTTTATATGTACAATAAAGTGTCTATTGAACGTATGTATTGTGTCATTGTATTGTAATGTATTGTGTCATTGTATTGTAATGTATTGTGTCACTGTATTGTAATGTATTGTGTCATATTTAATGCTCTTTCTTATCAATTTTGTATATGGTAAAGGAGGAAAAATGACAAATGAACTTTCACTTACATATGCCCAAAAATATGAAATGTAAAAATTAAGATTAATATATTTCACAATGGTCTTGATTGCACAGACAAGATTAAGAAAAATAAGTGGAATATATGTGTATGAATTTTAAAATAAAGAAGTTATTTTACCATTTATAGAGTACATAATTATTTTATTATGAAGCACAAAAAAGAGTCTGCCTTGAAGGAAATACAACATTTCTGAAGATAAATGAAGTTCTGACTCGCATGGTTGAAAGGTGAATAATCATATATCAATGCAAATACACATGCTCTTTGCAAGAATTTCTAGGTTTCTAATCTGCCCATAGTAACCTAAATTCAGATGTGTTGCATTGTTTGTGATATGATATTATTTAAATTGATCATTAAAGTTGCTGGAAATCTACATAGGTTGAAGTCTGATACTGAAATTTGTGACAGCATGTTATGTATATCTATATTGTCTGTGTAACTTTTTTGTTCATGATTGTTAGGTTGTAAGGGTCATTTGCAAAAAGCATATTACGTAGCTAACTTTTGTCCATGATTTTATTCTATATTTTCAGATAATGAGCATTTGTAAACAACATGTTTGTTTGGATTTGGGTTCAGGACATTGGTTTTTCCCTTGGAAAAACCATGGTCTACCTGATGTTTTTTTTTTATTCATTCCTAGGACTTAAGTAAAGAAGCCTCACCTTGTTTATGAATTTGATGGGAAAAAGACAACCTGGTCATCTTATTGTGTCCTAGGTTCTTATATAAGGTTCAGATCAACAAGGTTAGTATTCCCATCTTAAGAGCAGTCTGTGGTGGAATCATTTTCAATTGTGTTCAGTTATAATTTGAAGGAATTATTTATTTAAATTATTCATTGGAATTATAAAGTGCTCACTGACATTTTGGACTAAAACACTACTTTGGTATTATTGTATATTATTCAAAGACATTCTGGATTATATCATTCTGATACATCAAGACTATTGGTACATGTGCACATTCAAGACAATTGGTACATCAGCACATATAAGACTGGAATCATTTGGAACACTCTATACTATTGGTCTAGTGATGTTTTAGGATGTTTTGGGATTTAATTCACAATACTGTTAAGTTGCTTTTAAATTTTCACTTGATATTCTTGGAAAATAAATTATTTGTTGAATTTGACTAAACTTGTCAGTGTTTCTTTTTTCCATTATTTTGTTTAACATCATAGGCTCATAACAAGCAGAAAATGTGATGTAATGAATGTTGTACTTAAAAAATTGAAAGGTCAAGCACAAGTTTTACAAAAAATGGAATTATCTGACCAACTTGGTAAAATGTCAAAAATACTGCAAGTGAAGATTGATGAAAAATGAAAATCTTCCTTCTGAGAAGTCTGTACATAAAGAATGAGATAAATATGCAATTTGCACATTGACTTCATTTGAAATCTGCATGAAAATATCAACTTACCTATGTATTTCCCATCTACTAGTTTCTCTTCCCTTTAAATTTATTGCTTTTTACAACTGTAACATTATTATGATATGAACTTCATATTAAATTAGAATTCTGTATTCTTTAATCATTCATTACAACAATTGTTAATGGAAAAATGCCATCATTTTTCAGTCATGTGGTTAATATGTCATTGCTGTCAATACCACATATTCTGTTGGTCATCTTGCAACAGTTATATAACAACATTAAGGCGCTGGTTTAAGTATCAGGTCATAAAGATGCATATAATAACAGTGTTCTACTGTCTTCATGTTTTTAAGCATCATCTTGCTTTCTCTTTTTGTGACAATATGGTAATAATTATGATATGCAATAAAAATACTGGTTGAAAAAATCACCATCATAATGATATTTTCATAAACAAAATGAGCTGGCATAAGCATAAATGTTCAATCAAGCACATGACATTACAACCTAAATGATGACATCAGAAGTGATGTCATTTTTGAAATTTTAATGTATATTTACTTGACTAATTAAAATTAACATGAATAAGGTAATAAGATAATTAATGTTACAAAATATACTATAGACATCAACATTTTATTAATTATCACTTAATAAAATCAGGATAATAACTGATATTCATATTCATGGGACCTTTATGATTGAGATGACTCTAATTTGAAAATTACAATTTTACATTTTCAATTTTGTTTAATGCATATCTAACCCAGAACAGTGCAAGTTCAAGCCCTACCACTGGAACAGCCTGAGTTGCCTGCTATGGTGTGTTCCTGGGCAAGTTCAAGCCATACCATTGGAACAGCCCGAGTTTGCTGGCATGGTGTGTCCCTGGGCAAGTTCAAACCTCTCCATTGGAACAGCCTGAGTCAGCTGCCATGATGTGTCTCTGGGCAAGTTCAAAACCTACCATCAGAACAGCCGGAGTTGGCCACCATGGTGTGTCCCTGAGCAAGTTAAAATCCTACCATCGGAACAGCCTGAGTTGGCTGCCATGGTGTACCTGGGCAAGTTATTTTACTTGCCCTTGGCACAAATAAAGTTTCATTTGTTGCTGCACCACAGAACACCAATCAAACAAACCATAACAATCTAACACCAATCAAACAAAGCATAACAATCTAACACAACACCAATGAAACAAACCATAACAATCTAACACCAATCAAACAAACCATAACAATCTAACACCAATCAAACAAACCATAACAATCTAACACCAATCAAACAAACCATAACAATCTAACACCAATCTAACAAACCACAACAATCTAACACCAGTCAAACAAACCATAACAATCTAACACCAATCAAACAAACCATAACAATCTAACACCAAGCAAACAAACCATAACAATCTATCATTTTCTTTAGAGTAGTTATGTTACTATGTTGGAGCAATATTATTTTGCAAAGAGATTAGACCAGGTAGCAAACTGTGTGAAATGGGTGGCAGAGAAAACAAGAGTACCATGAATTGCTCATTCTATGCCCACCAAGTATTCAATAGTCCTCTGTGGATGTTGAAACTAATAGGGCAAAGTTGACTCTAGAGATTATTGATCAATGGGTCAATGGGTCTCAATGACCTGGCCATTTGGTCAATTTATGTGGCTTTGAACTAATGTTGCAGTGCAGAAATCATTTTCTTAACAGATTTACCATGATCATGACCTCTGACCACAGAATCTATAGGTTTCATTGCTACCATAAGCCATCCACAGAGTCTACTCATGGAAAATAGTCCAAAAATAAAAGTTATTTTGCATTTGTCTTTAAGCTACCATGACTCTGATCTTTGACCTTTCTAACCTGAAATCAATAGACCTCTTTCACATCAAATGTACAAACCTTCCAAAAACTTTGGTCAAGGCATGTATTTCAAACAAAACTTATTATATAAAGACCATTTTATTGTGCCAGTCACAGTGGACTTGCCTTTTGACCACAAAATCAATAGGTTTCTTTCCTACCCAGCCTGCAAGACATTCGCAAACTTTGGTGAAAGAACAGGGTCAAGAAGTAAACTCTTTGTGCAGAAGCCTTTTATTTTTTTTTTTTTCAGTTACAGTGAGTTTGACCTTAGACTTCTTCTTTGCCCCAAGTCCAAGCTATCCTCAATGTTTGGTCCAGGCCTGTGATGGAGAACTTACTGTAGTTTGAAGAAACCATGTTTCTTCTTTCAGTCATAGTGGTCCTGGCCTTTGAACCTTTCAGCCCAAAGTCAATAGACTTCTTCTTTACATTTTTTATAAGCTATCCACAAAGTGTGGCACATGTGTGTCACGTTTAAGTAAGGTTATTGTGCAAAAGCCATTTTTCTTCCTTCAGTCACAGTGACCTTGACCCTCTCAACACAAAATCAATAAAGTTCTTCCTTACCCCAAGTGCAAGCAGTCCTCAAAGATTGGTTCAGGTCTGTCATGAAGCACTAATGCTACTGCATGGTGACCTTATTGTTGCTTTCTGCCAGTGGCCTTTACCTTTGACCTTTTCAGCACAAAATCAATAGGCTTCTTATTTACCCAAATTGTAAGCAATTAAAAATGTTTGGTCAAGGTATGTTATGCTTAACTAATGTTAGTGTGCAAAATTTTTTTTTCTTCTTTCAGTCACAGTGACCTTGATATCTGGTCTGTTCATCAGGCTGTCAGGCTATTAACAAAATTCTCATCAGTCCAGTTTTTAAAAAAAAACTTAAAAACCTTCCCTGTATATCACATGGGTAACATAATAATTATGTATGTTAGACTATTTACATTTTTTCAATATACAATGTTGCATTTCATGAAATGTACTTACCTAACATCAATACCATTTAGCTTGATAATGAAGTCCCCACCCATGAGTCCTGCCTTTTCTGCTGGACCACCAGGATCAATGGTGTCAATATAGGCAGGGTTACTTCCCTTGACAACAAAACCAAAGCTGTTGTTCTCCCTCACCACTCGAACTGACCTGTTCAATATTGCAAAAAAGCCCAAAATAATCCTCCTAAATGAGTGCTTGTTTCTAACAAGTGCTTCTTTCTGATGAAATTTATTAAATGTACTGAATTATTACTGATATGGGAGTTTTGGTAAGATGGCATATGGACGTCAGTCAATTAGTGCAATGCCATAGTGACCTAATTTCCTTTGGGACAGCCATTCCTGATCTACAAAGGTGAGTGCAGGTGAAATTCTCTCTGTGGTAAACAATAAAGAACCAACTATGCAGAATTGCATGTGATTTCCAGGTACCCTGCTTTAAAGCTGTTTAATTTTCTACACATCAGAATGTATACATTTAGGGTCCAACATTTTTACAGCCATGTTAGGCCATGTCGACCCTACCACCTACTTTGGCCTGGAGGGTCACAAATTTCATATGAAATGAGTAGTACAGACAAAAAATTATATTGATCAAATGACAGTGTGCATGGATGTTTTGTTAAATAAAATTATGACAAAGGCTGATGAGTCCCTCTCATTTATAAGTAAATTGTACTAAAACATCAAAGAGAGAATTAATGTATGAAGTTAACTTACCTAGGGGACATAATTATGGAAATTTCATCACATTTATAAAATATGTGGCACACCATATAATATACATGTATATATCTAAACTCATAAACAAGAGTACCATAAATGGCACATTATACATGCCCATGCTTATATCCTCTTTGTAGACAACTAAAGTTTTGTGTGCAATAAATTTTACCTTTGCCCTTTTAACCCCTAAACCCTAAACCAATAGGCTTCTTCCTTACCCCACATGTATTCCATCAACAAAGTTTAGTCCAAGTTACTTTTGTAGAACTTATATGATTGTTTAGAAACTATTTTTCTTCTTTCAGTCACAGTGACCACTGCCTTTGACCTCTTGAACCCATAGTCAACAGGCTTATTCCATACCCCAGGTGCAAGCCATCCACAACGTCTGCTTCAGGTATATGATGTTAAAATAATGTTGTTACATGTAAATCATTTTCTCATTTGAGTCAGTGGCCTTTATCTTTTACATTTTAACCCCAAAACTGACAGGGTTCTTCTTTACTGCAATTGCAAGCCATCCACAAGATCCCCTAAGTTTGGTAACTAGACATGTTAGACCGCTTCAGTTTTTCTGTAGAAACCATTTTTCTTCTTTTCATTACAGTGACTTTAACCTTTGAGCTTTTGACCCTGAAATCGAATGGGTTATTCCTTACACTGAAATGCAAGCCAACCACAAGTTTCGTAACTGTAGATGGTGGACAGCACAAGCTATAACGCAGAAACAAAAGTGGCCACAGGCAGATGAATGGATGGACAGATGGACATAACAAAATAACATGCATTATTCATCCCAATGAACTTAACCTCAGAGTTTTTGGCCCTGAAATGTATATGGTTCATTCTTATCCTAAGTGCAAGCAATCAACCAAGTTTGGTAATTGTAGATGGTGGATATCTCAGACTACAGTGCAGAAACCAAAATGGTTACATACAGATGAATAGCTGGACAGATGGTCAACATCATAACATAATATGTTCTGCTTAAGTATGGCAGGCATATAAAAACAGCATAGCTAACTTTTCTTTTTATTGTCATTATTCTTTTAGACTCTTAAAATCATGTGGTTATGTTGGGGGCCATTTTGTAACTTAGCAGTTTAATTCTGTCTTTATATGGGTTTGCTTTCTATTGTGAGTTGTTATTCAATCCACACCATTTCCAAGTACATTTTTTAAAGCTTTGTAAAACAGCTGAAAATGAATAGACAGAAACAAAGACAGACAGACAGTGCTATATCAATATCTCTTTACTGCCATTTCCATAACAAGTTCAAACCTAACCTAAATAAAATAAAAATGTTAATGTAAGAGGTTTTTAAAATGAAAACTTTAATTCTTACATTAATTAATTAATTAATTAAAAAAATCAATATTTAATAATCTCAGTTACAAATTTAAAATTTTGTATATTTACCTTAAAAGAGCACCACTATTCTATATTATGGACAAAAATAAAACTGTAGAAAATTATTGTTCATGTACAAACACCAAGATGTTATCCCATATAAAGAATATATAAAATATTGTTCATGTAAAAACAACCCTTTCTGGTCCATATAAAGTATTAAGTAACATATTTTTCATGTAAAAACAAAACTTTTTGTGAAAATTAAAATAATTTTCTTATGAGTATGGTTCATGTGTACAGACATTAGTTACATCTAAGTTCAAATATATGTAAATTTGTACTGTTCTGATGTTATGAACATGAAGCTGTTTCATGGAAAGTGTGCTGTGTCAACTAATCAAAGATGTTTCTCTAAGTACCAATAGAATTTGAATTTCTTTTCAAAACTATCATTTACAGTCATAATGTTTAAATAAGTCCCCCCAAATTAACAACAGTTTTTTTTTATCTCTGTGCATTTTAAAAAAGGTGGGAATTATGTTTTCCTGTCATTCTGTCTGTCTGTTCATCCAATAGTAATGTAGTGTACAACTTCAAACTTTGGGATATGATGGGAGAGAATAGATTTACACAATGGTTTTAAGATTTTAATATGATCCTTAGGGATTCATCTATGGGGTGGGCCTTGTGGGGATACTGCCCCTGGGTAACAACCTAGAAACTCTTAAGATCCCCACCCTATAAACTTATGTAGGTTTGAAGGACATGAGATGAAATCAGATAAACTTAACAGACCATGGGTCATGTCCCTTAATAGGGCAAGTCACCCCTAGGTCACAATCTGGAAACAGCTGAGGTTCTCAACCTTCTCACAACATATTGGTTAAAGGAGGACACATATATTCAGTACAGACCCTGGGGAAAAGGCCTTGCTCCTGGGTCATAATTTTAAAGCTTTTAAGATGTGCAGGCTATAGCTATATAGAGGTTTGAAGGGCATGAAACAAATATTGGACATGGATCCAACACAGACCCTAGGTTGTGCCCCTGTGGTTGGGAACTTGGCCCTGGCTCATTACTTGAAACTATGAAGATCTTCACCCTACAACCATGTACACATGTAATGGGCATGAGGGGATAAATGCAATTCAATACAAGTCCTGACATGCCTTTGGCTCATAACTTGGAAGCTGGATATGAATGGAGAAATTTACATTTACAGAACTGAAACGTTTGCCTTTGGATCAGGCCATTATCCATGTGGCATTGCATTGAAACATAGCAACATGCAATGGCATGTCATTTACCTAATTCAAGGTTTTTTTGTATCTAACTTTGGATTATACTGAATATCACGTTCAGATAACCAGTCATCCAGTTTGGATTGCACTGAATATCATGTTGAGATAACCAATCATCCAATTTGGATTACACTGAATATCAAGTTTAAATAACCAATCATCCAGTTTGGAAACTACAATTAACACTGCTCGCATGCTTCATGAAGAAAATGTGGTATCAGTGTACATAGATACTTGTAATTTTTGTAGAACATCTTCCACAATTATTCTGCTTGGAAGGTTTACTGAAACCAGAATACTGGTTCGATGATATTTTGTAAATGTGGACATGAGAACAAGAGGGTGTGTTGCCATCCTTTCTTGGAGATCAAGGTCACAGATGAAGGTTACATTTACTCTTAACATGCTGGTTGTGGTATGAAATTAGATAAATATTTATATACGTCTAAGACATGGTGTCAAATTTACCAAGTTTATGGTTCTCACTCCAAGATCAACATGCCCAGTTTATGTATCAGGCTGAAGCTCTGAAACTGTTTAAGATACTGCAAAGAATGTATGTATATGATACATGTAATTAACAATCAGAGTGTGTTGCATACCATGTTCTAGCTCATTTTCTTAAAGGCAGGAACATACTTCTGGTGACATGTAACTCTGGTGTCATGTTAAAATTATGACAATAATCTTGATGCATTTTTATAGGCCTGTATTAATTGGGACATGCACATACACCTCTCTCTCAATAACTTGTGCACAATGGGGACCAAAAACATAATCCACTATATAAGCAAGGGTGCAAGTTACTGAGGGATCTCCGAAAAATAAGAGTTATGCCACCCCCGCTGGACAAAACCGAAAGTGGGGGGAGAGAAACTGGTCTGTTTAATGGCTGAATACTCATTTTATAACAGTTTTGAGAACAATTGTCAATAAAGCTCTTTTTCTAATGGAGTAACTGTTTGTTATTCTGTATAAATTACCTTTATTTACAAGGTGCTCAACATCTGGAAGATTGCTAACATTATTTCAACTGGTTTCAACATCCTTCATGCGCATGTGAAAACATTTGTGTATTATGTCACTGAAATTTGTTGTTGTTGATTAGTCTGGTTCCCAGCTCATTATGGTACAGCAAAGTACAAAGCATGGATATAAAAAGCAGGGTAGCAGACTAAATGTTCAAACACCATGAAACAAGATTTCATAATTTTTCAAAAATTTTGCGACATTTATTTAATGTAACAATCGTCTGCATCGAAACTCAATTTTTGTACTTTTCAGTTTGTAAAATATTGATGCCATGATTTTATTGCAAATATTATGAAACTAATTCTCATCCATGACGATATCTTTAAGAGCTAATTCAGGATTTTGTTGAAGCTTGCTTGTGGTGCAATGATCCATATCTGTAAAACAAAGCCCTTTATTTGATGAAGTATTAATTTCGTTTGATTGCCTTGCTATCTTTGATCAGAGTTATGACTGAGTAGGGTAATTCAAGGTAGTATAATTATATTAAGTGCACAATAATCGTTATAAGAGTGTTTGATTGACCAATTCAAATGAGTTCACTCGACATATGACCAGGGCTGCTACATCTTACACATGTAGGATTTGCAAGCCTTTTAACTTTTCTTTTATTCCACGTCCTTTATTTGATACAAAAGATGCAAATAACATGATAATACAAATAAATACCACCGCAAGTCAGATATACAAACATGGTTGGCCTTTAATTATGACATAGCTGTTATGGTAGATTGGCACATTTTATGTCTGAATTAAAGAAGGCACATTGCATTTATGATGATTACATTTAAACTGAACTAACAGATAGAACTAAAATGCAAATTTCACTTGATAAAAAAACTCGTATCTACCGGTAATTGGTTTTTATTTATTAAAGTACTGCCTCCAGTAGGCGTAAGCGACATTTTCATCGATTGACATTTAATTGAATATCGTTACTCACAGTATACTAAGAATGTCATTTGGAAAGAAAATGCATATTAAAAAAAAATGACATATGATTAAAAGTTGACAATTTCATAATGCTGATCAAATTTACTGTTTTCGATGATAAAAGAAGCAATGTATCAAAGTTTCAGTTATTAACTGTGGTCGCGATTTTCTTCAAAAAAGAGGGATCCATTTTTTGGGTAATTTTTAGTATTAAAGAAAAAATGGGATCCACGCCTGACCCCGCATTATAAGTGGGTTTGCAAGTTATCAGGGCGCGAGTTATTGAGGGAGTGGTGTATTATGTTAAGGTGTACATCCATCAGTCTCTCCAAACTTCCATTAACACTGGCTTGTCAAGCCCATAACTTTAGAACTGCTGGAGAGATTTTAATGAAACTCTACCCAAGTGTGTGTGTGTATGTGTGTCTATATATATATATATATATATATATATATATATATATATATATATATACATACTATACATGTGTCTTATGTCATAGCCTGGTTTCCCTGCAACAAGGTCAAGTGTTGACACCTACACAAGGGAACATGTAATTATGTGATTTGTAAATTGTCTAGGGTACAGCTTATAAGCTACTGAAGATATTTTAATGAAACTTCAGCCAGTTGTAGGTCTTTATTATAAAGTGTCATACTGTATGACCTCATTCTGAAGGTTAAGGTCACAGTCAGGAAACTGTCCACGTACAGGTATAAAATCTGAACCAATTAAGATGGTTACATGAAATTTTATCTTGTTATATATCAAGGCTTAACAGCGTCTTATGTAATCAGGAAAACTCCATGTTGAATAGATAGGAAAAAGAGTTATTAAAAATTATTAAAGTTAATGCATGTCTGATTGTCCTTTAAGAAAATGTTTTCAAACATTTTTCTTGGCACAAAAACAACTCTGATGGATCTCAAACTATTTATTTTACTTAACATAAATGGATACACCTAACAAATTTTACATTGGAAACTTTTTATTCTACTGATGTCCAAAACAATTAGTTTTCTTCTAATATATATTTTTCACAATTTACAAAATGACCTCTTTTGTTGGAGTTTTGCACCATCCCCACTGATAATATTTTCAAAATATGTTGGACATGTCAATGGCAGCCATTATTTCATCTTTATCATTAAAAAAACAGATAAAAGGCTCATCCTTTAATTATTTTGATAGGGTTTTTTCGAGAGAGAAAGAGAGATGTTATAACATAAGCATTCACTTTGTAATACAAAAAGATGACCCACGATCCCAATAGACAACAAAATCAGCTTGCTTTATCTGTTGTGCAAACCAACAAATCAAGCTGCTTTACTAATGGGAGATTACATTACTATGCAGTCAAACTATTTCATTCCATTCCAATGGCAACAGCAGAAGATGGTCTGTTATTATGACAGAAATTACTGTCAAATCATAAACAAACACTCTCACAAGGCTTATCAGGCATATTGTGTTGTAGGTTACTGTCTTGATGCATCATGTAACTATAATATGTGTTGTCATGCTCTATTTTTAGACAAGAAATCCTCCCAAACTTTGAAGCTTGACCTTCTTCAAACGCAATTTTCAGTACATTGGCACTGAACACAAAGCAAATATTTTTTAATATTTTTCTGAATCTAATAGTTAAAACAAATGCAGTTTATAGAGTACTGCTCCTTTAAGATAATTACAGTAAAATAGCAACACCATAAGGATTCAAAATCTTTAGGGGCTGGACAAAGAAACATAGGAGGAAAAACTATTTGGTTTGAAATGGCACCATGCTATTTCAGGGCCAGGAAGGGCCATGAAATAGCCTGGCCAATCTACAACCAAATCATTTCAAAACTGCTTGGTTGCAAAATTTGGCTCAGCACTCACAATACCTACATTGTCTGAAATATGGTTATCGAAGACAAACTAACAGAATTAAAATAACTTGGGAAAAACGAGTATTTATTTAGCCATAACAAACAGACATATTTCAATTTATAGCAATTAGCATTGAACCTGAGAGAAGGAGAAACAAAAAGGTTTCAGTAGCTTAAG
Source organism: Megalonaias nervosa (assembly GCA_016617855.1). NCBI lineage: Eukaryota > Metazoa > Mollusca > Bivalvia > Unionida > Unionidae > Megalonaias > Megalonaias nervosa. Next base: position 11,590 of record JAECUM010013510.1, on the reverse strand, counting down.
ATTATGTATTTGGATAAGTACAAGTACCTTCTCTGGCCCACTTTATGGGTGGGACTAGAGCCCACTGGACACTTTTTATGAGAATCCACCCTATGAACTGCTGCTGCAGCTGTTTCATTACATCATCAAACTTAGATCTCTGCCTTGGAGGTATAAATGGTCTGGAAATAATAATAATTACAATGAGAAGAAGAATAAAGTACAGTAATGTTGAAATTAACAGCATGAGGCCCAAGTGGGGCTTGAAATGGCTCACTTATCTCACATCACCTAAACAGCCAAATGCAAGTCAAGGAATTTAGTGAAGTACCATATCTGCCAGCCTATAAGACAATATTTTTTGACCAGAAAATCTTATCTTCATCTTATAATTGACTTATATATGGACTATGTCATCCGAATCATTTTGTCATGTGTCATATAATTTTTCAAATGGAAAAACATTCTCCAATAAGTACGAAAAGTTATGTGTAAAAATATTTTATTCAGGGGAAAAGCTTGTGGATGAAAAAATATAGGACCCACATTATGAAGGATTTTAAACAATTACATGATTGACAGTAATTAAAAATTGACATACATCAGATGTAGTTGCACTAAAGCAGCATGCACTAGTAATATATGTTGTTTAAATTTGAATATATACGTGCATTAGAATTGACAAGTTAGAATATGAACAACCATGATAAAGACAGATATTCCACAACAGTTTTCTTCTTGCACCTTGCAATCAAATAAAAATTATGCCACATTATGAGAGAGGGAGAGAAAGAGAGAGAAAGAGAGAGACAGATGTCTTTAAGATTGTAATATGCATGGTTCACTTACCTGATTGCTGATCTTACTCATGTACAAGTGCAATGCTATATTCCATTATCAATTAACTCATTCACCCCTGGTGCCGCGTTTACGCGGCAGGAGGCAGTAGCCTACTTCCGAGCTCTGTAGCGTCAAGGTCATGTATGATACACTAAAGTGGGTGCTATTATAGAAAGGTAGACAGATGTAGCTCTACAATGATACCAAATTATCTGGACATTCTAGTTGCACTACAAAATACAGAGGGAAAAACGTAATTTTTTGGACCCGAGTTTTTTCCACCCAAACTTTCGCCTGAGGTCAGAATCCGATTTTGTGTCCGGATTTTAGACTTTTTGGCCTCAGATCTAAGGCAGACTGGTCTGAACTGCACACAGACAGGCAAACCTTTGCAAAAAGTAGGATAAGATGGGCATTTGGAATAAAGAGTGGTCTTGATACAAAAATAATGGGTCCATTAAGCAAAAAAAAAAAAGAACTCCAACTTTTACCCTTCTGCTCATGCATGGGAAAAATAGCCAATCAAAAATGATGTTTCTAACACAACTAGGCATTAGGTTAACCAGAAATCTCTTGGAGGTAGATGTATTAGGATGTATTCAGAAATAGCCCCCAAAATGTGTTTCCTACTCGCATTTCAGGCAAAAACAACAAAAACTTCCAGGGGTTAATAAGTTAATACCACTGCATATGCAATTCCTTTTAGTTACCACTTCCGTTATCCAAGAAGCATGTGGCTTCATAGTGGTATTTACATCCTAATTAAATATGCTACTACTGTAGTCAGGTTTCCAAGCTGACACCTGTTTGAGGTCAAGATTCTGCAGACCAGATCAGATTAGTGAGGCTACCAATAGGAAAATGAGGCTACTCATAGGGTATTATGAATATGGTACCGTATCATGAAATGAAATGCTGTAAATTTCTCAACCAGTGACATCTTTTAAACTTGCCGATACAAGTCTGTTAGCAATTTAAAGTATGAGCAAAAATCAAAAAGAATTCCCACCTAAGTATAGGAAGGGTACATGCACTTTAAAAAAATAATCTTATTTGATGAGAATGGAGAGGTCATTGTACTTACAAAGAAAATTAGCATGCGAAATGGCCATTCTTGGGATTTAACCTAAATGGAGCCTATATGGATATAAATATTGTGAATATTTAAACTCTGAAGGAGTATCAGGTGTGTATTTTCATAGTTATAGTTTACATTTACTATTTAATTTATTAATGATTTCTCTCTTTGACAAAAGCTTCAGCTAAACAGGGGCAGTAAGGTACACAATAAAATATATAAGAGCTAAAATCTCCTCTCTCTCTCTCTCTCATATCGAGCGATGATACTTTATATTGATCACGAGGTGCATTGAAGAAAAATGCAATGGAATACATATGCCTCTTTCCGTCTCTCTCTCTGTATCTATCTTCAAAAACAAACTGTGGAAAAAGTATTTTGGCATTAATGATGCAATTTCCCTAATGCTGGTAATCTGAAATAGCGTACAGTGATACTTTTAATATTTATGAAACCGGGAGTAACTGTAGTTTATTTCCACACAGCATCACAAATTTTATTCTATCTGTAACTCAAAAAGTTTTCATGTCAGCATCATTATATGTAGCTAAAAATACATATTACAATTAAAATACTTTGTGTGAAACAAATTAGGTACTTTAAGTTACATTTAATGATCTACCACTTTGGTGGCCTAGTGGTTAGAGCATCTGCCTCAGATGTGGAGGTCGTGGGTTTGAACCCCAGTCAAGTCAATCCAAAGACTTATAAAAATGATACTAACAGTCGCCTCACTAGGTGCTCAGCATTAAGAGGTTAGTGTTAGAACTGGTTGGCCTGGTGTCAGGATAACATTATTGGGTAGGACAGACATGTCTCCAGCATGATGTCCCAGTGCTAGACATCACTATAAACTGCTACACTGCAGGCATGATAGCGATATGACTGAAAAACTGTTAAAGCTATTAAAAATCCAAATCACACACACACACACACACACACACACACACACACACACACACACACACACACACACACACACACACACACACACACACACACACACACACACACACACTTAATGATCCTGACCTGAACGGTTACCGAGTTATAGATAGGATAAAATTCGCGATATTGATCTGGCCTCGTCTTATACTCAGCATCAATTTGTATATGGATAAAGGCTAGAAAATTTGTCAAATTTGTTCATTCGACTTATACTCCACATCGACTTATAGGCAAATATGGGTAAGCTTAATGCTTTCTGTCAAATTTACTAATAATATTTTTATAGTGGAGTTTGAAAACATTAATAAAAATGGTTTTTAATTTGTGTGAAGGTAGCCAACCAGTCATTTGATTCCTGTTCAGCATTGTTTGTACAATAAAAAAAAAATCTCCAAGTAAGATGCTTTTAGTTAATTTAATTATTTTGATTAGTTTTTGACAATTCATGGGTATTTTATTATGCCACAGTAACAGCAGCTACTGTATATACTCACTAACAACTGCAAATCGCACAGACCCAGATCTGCCACTGCAGAATGTGCTGGCAGATCTGGGTCTGTGCAGTTTGCTAAGAGTAATCAGTAGAACAAACAAAATAGACTGATCTGCAGGCACATTTATACTATGAGAGATTAGGATCTTTGTTGTTTGGAGTTTAACTCAACTTATAAGTGACTACAAATGATATATCTGACAACATTGATATCATTGGCACATCACTGAAAGAATGGTTAATCTCACAGATCTGGTCAAATTTTGGTGAGAGATTTTCAAAAGAAGACTTTTAAAAAATCTCTGTTTTTTGCAATAATGGTCATATTTATTGACAGATTAGAATAATTTACACAAACATGAAAGTCCTGAATACCTGGACAGAAATGTTTCTATTTTTAGTAACAGTAGCCACATATGATAGTGGATCTGCATCATTTGCGCAAGCTTGAATGGCCTTACTGCCAGGACACTTCTCTTAAATTTGTTCAAAGTCTACAGAGTAATTCCTTAAAACACATTGTTTTAAGATTGTTCTGTCTTCAGTTAAATGATTGTCATAGCTGATAGCAGATCAACATCTAAAAATTTGAAAGACCTCAGTGCTACAATGCTTCCTTTAAACTTCAGGGGTGGAATAATCCATTATCTGCACAACAGGATAAGTTGAAATTTTGGTGGGCAAGTGAAGTTTTCTGACAACTGTAGAATGCCTAAAAATATAATATAATGGAAATATCCGGTTTTTAAATGAAAATCATGATTCCAGGCCAAAGAACTTTTCTGGATTTTTTCCAGCCAAGAATATGGTACAAATTTATTAAATGATAATACACAATGGATACATGGTCATACAGTTACCATATGTCCACTTGGCCCAAGATCCTGGTGACCAGCTAATAATAATAATAATAATAATAATAATAATAATAATAATAATAATAATCATAACAACTAACAAAAACAAATGGTAAGTATAATAACAACCATCATTATCATCATCATCATCCTTCTGATGGAAAAATAAAAAGGAACTAATAAATACTGGTCATTAATTAATGCTGACCATAACAAGTAACTTCATGAACATAAAATAATAAATCTGGAATAAAAATCTGCAAAAACTAAAAAGCTAAAGACTGTATCAGACCAGAAAAGGTTCCTTAGCTTTACACAAGTTTTATTAAATTAGCATGCATGTATCTATCACTATATCTTTTGCGCTAGTATGTATGATATACCGTATGTACTTACATACAAGTTCAATTTAAGTGAAAACAGTAGAGAGCCTGATGTGCTATTTCAAAATGTGCCAGAAGATCATGGTCTGTGTTGTTTGTTTTTCTCATTACTCTGTGCAGTTTGTAGTTGGATTCAACTTATAAGCAAGTATTTTATGGTACAATAATATACTTTTTTATGGTACAATAATATACTTTTTTATGGTACAATAATATACTTTTTTACATAACTACTTAATATAACAAGGTTGACCTGTTGTTCAAGCTGTGATTCCATATCACATACCTAAAAGTTTCGTATTGCACACACTTTCATCCATGAAGATGAACATTTGAATACCATATATACTCTCTTATAATCAAGTCAAACTGCAAACAACAAAGATCCAGATCTGCTGTAACATACTGCACCTGCAGATCATGGTCTGTCTTGTTTGTTCTACTGATTACTCCTAACAAACTGCACAGACCAGTGCATAATGGGCTGGCAGATCTGGATCTGTGCAGTTTGCAGTTGGACTCATAAGCTAGTATATACAGTACTGTTTTATAATTACCGAATTTGTTTGATGATTCTTCTGTGCTGTGGAGTCTTCAGGATCATCAGCAGTGCCCTTGCTAGCATGTCAACATCACGATCCTCTGCGTACTGCTTCAAGACACCCACAACAGCCATTTTCTTCTCATAATCGTCCCCCAAAATCTCATTCATCTGGGAGAAATGAAGACACAGGTAATCGATATGCTTGCTATATGCTGGTAAATAGTGGTCTAAATCACTCGGATCTATTGCCATAGTAACATTTAGACACTCAAAAATGTCTGGATTAATGTAGTAGAACAAAGATAGATAATCATCTAAATCATCTCGAGCAGAGTCCTTCATTCTGAGGAGAATCTTCAGACCCATTGCACAATTTAACTATTGGTGTGTCAAAAAAATCACAAACGAAGACAGAAACCATCATCTGAACATTATAATATACTCAATTTCACAACTTAAAAATAAGTACGAAGCTGACTAAGCAGGAGTCCAACACAAAATTCATTATCATTATAATTTGCATGGTTTCAATTTTTCAAGATCCAAATATGAGGTTAATTGATATTTTCATGAACTGTACTGGGATATGTTTCAACTACAATTATGGTTGATTATTCCCTGAACAATATAAGACCCAACAAGGAAGGATGAAAGTGGAAGAATAAAATCAAACTTCCATTTGGTGACTTCTGTCCTAAAACTACTGAATCAAGAATTCTGGAATTTTCCATTTCTTCCTCCTTAATTATTTCCTCTTTATGTGCATACATATCCATTCAAACCTTCTGAATGAAGAAATCGGAAATAATTGTTGTAGATATTTTTAAGAACTTCTTTGGGTCCAAGCCATGTTTGTACATTTTCTCCACATAGATTCAGATTCAAGATTTACAAAATCCAAGAAATTCTAGTTGGAACCATATCATATTCTCCCAACTCAGAAATGAGATACACAATGTAAATGTCAATTTGCATTTTTTGTAAGGTACTGAGATGGTAACAACTGTATCACACTGAGCCAACTGACAGGAATTTGGTGTCAGTGTAATTAGATTAGACCCCAACTGACAGGAATTTGGTGTCAGTGTAATTAGATTAGACCAAACCAAATCTCTAAACAGCCTTCAGATCCTCTAGTTTCAAGTCCTATATTCTGAAACTTTTGAACCTGACTTCTTGGCTGCAAGACACCTGCAGATATTCCAATGGACTGTTGACCAATCTTGTCACCCAGCTAGGTGTGAATATCTACCTAGTGTGCATCCTGACTGGGCTGGACAAAGTCGGACTGAAATCCATTCCACTTATTACTATTACGGTCATTCCATCATTGACTGGGTCTAAACTTCTTCATATAGCTCTATAAAAATCTATGTAATCCTGTATATACAATCATAGTTTATAGCAAATTATGGTACTGCAGTTCTGTTTTGCCAAGCCATGAATCAACACAATGCTATTAAATTATATGTAATCCTTCTGAGATGAACCGTTTCTGGTTCTGTCCTTGGTGTTCTGCCACCGGCCAAATGTCTTGGTTTGTCATATACTTGTTTAATTTCGTAACATCGCTGTTGTAACACAAACAGCAACTTAATTTCCAAACAGGAGATGTATTATTTTGCACAAAGAATACTGGCTACAACTGTCCCATATCTCATAACCACAGTGGAATTTGCTGCACTGAACAAAATCAAGATCAATAGGAAAACATCAAATGTGTAAGAACACAGTACACTCTCTATGGAGTGAAGATTCATGTTCAACTCAGTGCCACTTTCTATGATGGCATGCAGTATTGTGGTGGTGAATAATTGTTCAAAATTATTTTGAGTGGCTGTTAATTTTGCTTCCATTGATTTTGTCAAAGAATGCATTGAAGCATGTGCTGCATAAAGCAAATTCACAGAAATAACAAAATGAATACTGTAGATGGATTTTAATGGCATCCTTAGAGAGGGCAATACTATTCCCATTTTACAAACCTCCAATATCTATATTAATAAACTGAATGAAGCATCAGTGACTAGGCCTGTCATAGTACAATCAGTTGACTAGTTCATCAATGATTAGGCCTGTCAGTAAAATCAGACAATAGGTTCATCAATGACTAGGCCTGTCATAGTACACTCATTAGACAGACTCATCAAAGACTAGGCCTGTCACAGTGCAATCAGTAGACACTCATCAATCACTAGGCCTTTCATAGTGCAATCAACAGATGCACTCATCAATGACTAGGCCTGTCATAGTCCAATCAGTAGACACTCATCAATGACTAGGCCTGTCACAGTGCAATAAGTAGACTAAGCCTGTCATAGGGCTATCAGTAGACAGACTCATCAATGACTAGGCCAGTAATAGTGCAATAATTAGACAGATGCATCAATGACTGGGCCAGTCATAGCACATTCAGTAGACAGACTCATCAATGACTAGGCCAGTAGTAGTGCAATAATTAGACAGATGCATCAATGACTGGGCCAGTCATAGCACATTCAGTAGACAGACTCATCAACTCCTCAATGACTAGGCCTATCATAGTGCAATCAGTAGACAAGTTCCTCAATGACTAGGCCTGTCATAGTGCAATCAGTAGACAGGATCATCAATGACTATGCCTGTCACAGTGCAATCAGTAGACAAGTTCATCAATGACTAGACCTGTCATAGTGCAACCAGAAGAGATGTTCATCCATGACTAGGTCTGTCATAGTGGAACCAGCAGACAGGTTCATCAGTGACTAGGCCTATCATAGTGAAATCAGCAGACAGGTTAATCAATGTCTAGGCCTGTCACAGTGCAATCAGTGGACAGGATCATCAATGACTAGGCCTGTCATAGTGAAATCAGTGGACATGATCATCAATGACTAGGCCTGTCATAGTGCAATCAGTGGACAGGGTCATCAATGACTAGGACTGTCATAGTGCAATCAGTGGACAGGATCATCAACAACTAGGCCTGTCATAGTGCAATCAGTGGACAGGTTCATCAATGCCTAATCCTGTCATAGTGCAATCAGTGGACAGGTTCATCAATGCCTAGGCCTGTCATAGTGAAATCAGTGGACAGGATCATCAATGACTAGGCCTGTCATAGTGCAATCAGTAGACAAGTTCATCAATGACTAGGCCTGTCATAGTGCAACCAGTAGAGATGTTCATCCATGACTCGGCCTGTCATAGTGCAACCAGTAGACAGGTTCATCAGTAACTAGGCCTATCATAGTGAAATCAGTGGACAGGTTCATCAATGTCTAGGCCTGTCATAGTGAAATCAGTGGACAGGATCATCAATGACTAGGCCTGTCATAGTGCAATCAGTGGACAAGGATCATTAATGACTAGGCCTGTCATAGTGCAATCAATGGACAGGATCATCAATGACTAGGCCTGTCATAGTGCAACCAGTGGACAGGATCATCAATGACTAGGCCTGTCATAGTGCAATCAGTGGACAGGTTCATCAATGCCTAGGCCTGTCATAGTGCAATCAATGAACAGGTTTATCAATGACTAGGCCTGTAATAGTGCAATAAGTGGACAGGTCTATCAATGACTAGGCCTGTCATAGTGCAATAAGTTGTTTCATATATGTAATTTAATTACTTGTTTGTTAGTTTTAAATTTTTTATTTTATTTTATTCCATTACGTGTTATTGTAATGATAATTTTGTCTACTGGATTTGATTTTTTCTTAGAAATTCAATTCAGTTCTGTTTGACCTGATAAACAGCCAGTAGTAGTAACACTGTATCTATTTGCTGACCTTGATTCAGAACCAGTGTCAGTTTTGAATAAACCACTTTTTTAACATATTTTTTTAAAAATTTTCCCAAAGTAAGAACCATTGATTTTAGCTAAGGCCATACAAGAGTACATGATGTTATGCATGTAAAGTTTCTACGTAGTTATGGTAAGATGACCATTGACCCTCATACTGGAATCTGTTTTGCATTTTAGTTAGCCTTATAACTCATTGTTATAAGAAGAAATAGTTGTGCTTTAAACCTTTGAAGCTCAAAGGTGTTTTGTTGTGACTAGTTTGAGTTGAATTTTTATTTTTTTTGGAATTAGTAATTTATTTACTCTGGAATATAAGTGCTCTTAAATTGATTCTTGGACAAAGACAGTTATTGAAAACTATTCCAAACTGGAATATTATTTTTTGTGATTCAACAAAGAACTGTTGACACATCAGGACAAAGCTGACTATCGAAGATGTCATCGCCTTCCATCTTGAATTTCATTGGGATTCGAACTGTGATTCACTTAAGACTTTTTATTGATAGGACTTATATTTTTAATTCTTGGATTAATTCTGGATTTGATTCATAAACCATAAGTCCTTTTTCTCATTTTTACCTTGTTTTTTCTAGGGAAATAAATTAGTTTATTAAATTTTACAAAGCTTGTTGTCTTCACTCTTTTCTTGTTATTTTTGTACAAGCCTAGACACGTAACAAGAAAATTGGGTGCTTGTCCTTTGGATATATATGAATTTTGGCAAAAATATTTCAGAAAATTGTTGATTGAAATTTAAATTCCCCTAGCTTTCAGAATTTTTTTAAAATCCCAAGCATCATTTTTTCAGTTTTGAAATCTTTAGCGAAATCAACAGGCTTTTTCTACAACATCATCAAAAGTGGAAATCTTTCTTTCAGATCCTACCCAAGAGCAGTTGGATTGTTTGAAAAAAGATGAATTGCTTCAACTTGCCAGAAAATATGATCTTTCTGAGGCTAAACTTCTTTAACGAAGCAAGAAATAAAAAAAGTTTGGTCCAGTACTTGGTGGAAAAGAATGTTTTGGATAAAAGTGCTTTGGCTTTGATCAGTAAGTCTGTAGCAGACAAATGCAGTTACAGAAAGAACAAATGCAATTAGAAGAGAGAGAGAGAGAGAGAGAGAGAGAGAGAGAGAGAGAGAGAGAGAGAGAGAGAGAGAGAGAGAGAGAGATGCAAATGCAAAAAGAGAAGGAAGTGAGGGAATATCAATTTATAATAAAATAAATGGAGCTGGCAAGTGAAAAGCACATTCACACTTCACATACAAATTAAAGTTTTGATATTACTATGAATTTTAGGTTAGTACACACTTTTATTGAAAAAGAAGTAGACAAATAATTTTCCTTATTTTGAAAAAGTTGCTGAAAATTTGAAATGGCCAAGGGAGCATTGGACTCAATTATTACAGTGTGTACATTTTGGCAAAGCCCAAAATATCTATTCATCCCTGTCAGTACAGCAAAGTGCTGACTATGATGAAGTTAAGGAATGCATCTTGAAGGGTTATGAGTCCCTGAGGCTTATCGGCAAAAATTAAGGAACTACAAAAAAGAAGCTGGACAAACTCATGTTGAATTTGCAGGAGAAAAAGAGCAGTTATTTGAGAGATGGTGCTTAGCCAAGAAAGTTGATCAAGATTATGAAAGTCTTAGACAACTTGTATTACTTGATTGTTCAAGAATTGTGTCCGTAGTGAATTAAGACTTATCTTGATGAGCATAAAATCGAAACCTTGGAAAATACTGCGCATGCTGCTGACGAGTATTCCTTAGCTCATAAGGTTCCGTTTGTAGGCAAGTCTTCTACTCAGCAGTCTTCTGGTAAAACAATATTTCAGCCTTTTACGGGCCCTTCTAAAACTCAATCTGGCACAACTTTTAGAAATCAAGCTTCTGATAAGCTTGATCAAACATCCTTGTCTCCTCGTACGTTTACCTATTGCAAGATAAAAGGACACGTTACTTCTGATTGCTTCAAGTTGAAAAATAAGCATCAGAATCAAGACAGACCTATCCCAAATAATCTTATTTCTAAGAGGTCAAGGTCACGGTCATCTATTGAAAGCAATACATTTGTTGGGTCTAATAAACCCCAGTCTGATTTTATTATGGAGAATTATGAACCATTCATGTCGAAGGGTTCTATATCACTCTTGGGTGATTTGGCCAATCCTATCCCTATTAAAAGTTTAAGGGACACAGGAGCTTCTCAGTCTTTTATTATCAGGTACTTTGCCTGCTTCTGAGAAGTCTTCTTCTAATGAGAGTGTTCTTATTCAGGGAGTAGAGTGCAGCTTTGTTAATGTTCCTCTCCATTGTGTAAATTTGTCATCAGACTTAGTCTCAGAACCTGTAACAGTCAGAATAGTGTCTTCTTTACCCGTTCAGGGCATTCATTTATTACTAGGCAACGACATAGCTGGAAACAAGGTTGTGGTTAATCCACTTGTAACTGACAAGCCTTATTTGGATCAGAAAGTTGATCCTATTGAAAAAGAATACCCTGATTTATACCCAGCTTGTGTGGTTACTAGAGCTATGGCTTAGAAAGCTCTTGAGAATGATGTTGACAAGGAAACTTTTCCTTTAGCTGACACATGTATTGGTCAGGCTTTTGATGAGGTCACTTTCACGCCTTGTTTGGATCAATCAAAAGGTATTGATCACAGTGATCCTCTT